>JADANK010000636.1:0-25793 GCA_021292215.1 Lophura nycthemera
GCAGGTGATTTAGTTTCTTGCAATGCGGGTCTCTAAGAGATTCTTCTTTCTAAATTGGAGAGGTATGGATTTGAGGAATGGACTGTTTGGTAGATTAAGAATTGTTTGGTTGGTCACAGCCAAAGGGTTGTGATCAATGGTTCTGTGTCAGGGTGGAGGCCGGTCACAAGTGGTGTCCCTCAGGGTCAGTTTGGGAACCATGCTCTTCAACATCTCTCAGTGGGCAAGGAACGTGGAGCAATGCACCCTCAGCAATTTGCAAATGACACCAAGCTGAGCGGTCCGTAAACTTGGGGGAAAGGGAAAGCCTCCGGGGACTTACAGGCGGGAGAGTGGGCTGGGAACCTAATAAAAGTTCAACAAGGCCCAATGAGGTGCTGCACTTTGGGGGGGAATCCCCAATGATCAGGGAGGGGACCCGAAAGCCCCACCGTGGAGGGGCCTGGGAGTCCTGGTGGATGGGAAAGCTACATGAGCCAGCTGTGCACTTCCAGCCCGGAAGGCCAACTGTGTTCGGACTGCATTACAAAGGGGTGGCCAGCAGGGGAGGGAAGTGATTTCCCCCTTCTCCCTTGTGAGGCCCACTGGGTACCGGCCCTTTGGGCTCCCCAGTACAAAAAAGAATGGAGCCTTTAGAAGGGTCCAGAGGGGGCCACAAAGATGATGAGACCAAAGATGAGGGAAATGGGTTTTTTACTGGAGAAGGTTCGGGGGCCTCTCATTTTATCAAGGAGCAAAAAAGATGGGGCGTTTTAAAGGGTGTTTGAAGGACAAGGGCAAGATTTTAAAAGAAAAAGATAGATTTACTTTAGATATAGCGAATATTTCTTTTACATTGACAGTAGCGAGGCACTGAACAGATTGGCAAAAGAAGCCATGAATGCCCTATTACTGGAAGTGTTCAGGGTCAGGTGGGATGGGCCTTTGAGCAATTTATTTTAGTGCAAGATGTCCCTGCCCATGACAGTGGGGTTGAACTGGATGATCTCCAGAGGTCACTTCCAACCCAAACCGTTCTGCGATTCAATGGATCTAGGGTTCAATTTGGCTACAAAGAGTAAAGAAAATAGCTGATATCAATCATGCAGAAGTTCCACTGCAACTTTTGATATGAATTATACTTCTCAGGCTGTGCAGGAGAAAGGGATTATGTGAGCAAGGTTTAAATCATCAGGTTGTTTTATTATTACAAATGTACCCATTAGGATCCAAGTTTAGCAAGGAAATTATTAAAATCCATCTCTCTGTAAGGCAGAGCAAAGGTCCTTTTCATCTTTATTTAGAAGGCCTTTGGTCCTTGGGGCGCTTGGTTAGAACATTTTCTTGTTCGACTAGAAGGTTTTTGTTTTCATCTGTTACAACATTTGGGAGTCAACCAATTTTTTTTATTAGTGTTTGTGCTTTTCCTTCATAACCACTGTGGTAGGTTGGACAGAAAAGTTTGGGAGTGTCCCAGGATTTGGAAGAGCCCTTTTTAATCTCCTTTTTCCTAAGTCTTGGGAATTTCCTGTATGATAAACTAAGGATTTTGGGAATGTCCTACGTAACTATTCTTTCCTGAGCAGATACTTGCTATAGCTGACATTCCTATAGAGACGTTATTCTCTCAGCTGTTGGCTTCCCTCTTCCATGTCTCACTTTCATTAGAGGTACACCATTTACTTCAGAACTAATCAGGAAATAGATAATTATTTTCTGTTGATCTCCTTCCCATGTGCACATGTAGCTATGACTCTGATTTATATTTTATGTACAATTTTAAACCCAAGGAACTGTGCAATATGTGTAAATGAAATTGTGTCATGTCCTGAGCTGCACATATTTGTCCCCTCCTACAACTATTGAGATGCTGAGCAGCTGATTTGCACTTTGAGGGGCTCTTTAAGACATTAGAATGTGCAGTTTGATGTTGTTGCTGCTCAGCCATTTTGATTATTCATTCTGATATGTAAAAGAAAGTCATACAATGATATTTATAGAAATGGCCTGGGAATTAATACAGGAATACATGTTTGGTACTAGGAAATGAAATGATCAGAAAGAAAGGGATGTAAACATCTTGTAAACATCAAAGGGTGGTAAGGAGGATCTGGGGGACTATAGGCCTGTCAGCTTGACCTCAGTTCCGGGTAAGTTTATAGAGCAGAGGGATCACACAGCATGTGCAGGACAACCGAGGGTCAGGCCCAGCCATGGGTTTATGAAATGCAGGTTCTGCCTGACCAACCTGTTCCTTTTATAATAATTGACCCCATGGTGGAACTACTGTCCATCTTTACCTGACTTACAAAGCCTTTGACACTGTCCCCCATTTTCCTAAGAGAACTGGTTGTAAAGGCCCTGTGGAAAGGAAAGGTGGAATGGCCAGGCCCAAAGGGTGGTAAATGGAGTTAAAATCCAGCTGGTGCTGGTCAAAGTGGTGCCCCAGGGTCAATACTAAGGCCTTCCTTCATTCTTTATGTTGCTGGATGAGGGACTGTGCACTGCAGTAGTTTGCAAGCAGCAAGTTGGCAAGTGTTAAATCTGCCGGATGAAGATGGCCCTAAAGACAATATGGACGGCTGGATCTTGGCTGAAGCCAGCAGCTGAATTCAACAAGCCAAACTTTGGGTCCTGCACTTTGGTCAAACAACCACAACCTCAGGCTTGGGGAGGTGCTGGAAATTGTGTGAAGAAAGGACCAGGGGAGTGGTTACCTGGGCTGAAATGAGCCAGCCGATGCCCAGGTGCCAAGGAGGCCAATGGCTTCGGTTTACAAAATGCATCTCCCCGTTCGCACTGGTGGGGCCCGAATACTGTGTTCGTTTCAGGGCCCCTCATCAAGAAAACATTGATCCTGGAGTGTTCAGAAAGGCAACAAGCGGGGGGGTCTGGGCATTCCAATGGGAAAGCTGAGGGAACTTCCTACTTGAAGGGAGGTTGTTGTGAGGTGAGCGTCAGCCTCTTCTCCCATGTAACTAACAATAGGATGAGAGGGAATGACCTCAAGTTATGCTGGGGGAGATTCAGGTTGGGCATGAGGATAAAATTCTTCTCTGAGAGACTAGTCAGGCACAGGAATGGGCTGCCCATGGAGGTGATGGAGTCACCATCCCTGGAGGTGTTCCAGAAACATTTTGATCTTGTACTGAGGGACATGATTTAGTGAGAAATACTGGTGATAGGTGGATGGTTGGACTGGATGATCTTGGAGGTCTTTTCCAACCTTAGTGATTCTATGAGTTTACGATCTTTTATCCATTCGTTATACTACTCCAAGTCATGTAAGATATCCACATGAACCTTTGTGAAAACCCAAAGACATTGCAATCCTGTGGCTGTACATAAACTTCTAAATTCTCCTTTCTTTATTCCTTCCAACTCCTCCTATTACTTATTTCCCATACCACATGCCTTAATGTACAGAAATTTCAGAGAGGCACACACGCTGATTTCCCAGAAAAGGTTGGAGAGTCTTTTCCTGAACTGCTGCTCTGCAAACACTTCCTTATTTATGTGTACATTGCCTCAAAGATGTCCGTTCCAACTTTGTTTTACTGACTTAAAAGTTCTACCTCTTCACATCACCTCACTTTCTTTGCTCCACTGCTTGGCTATCTGGTCCATCACTTCCTCTCTTGATTGCTAGTCATACTCTCCCTTCCATGTCTTCCTATTTTAAAGCTAGCTTTTTTTTTCTTCTTATGACATTAGGACTAGAGAATCATCCTACAGTGTTCTGCATGTGCTTGCTGCATTCTTTGGGATGGATTTCAAGATCCTAGGAAGAGCAAGTAACAAATATGCTTTCATGTCATTTAGTTGCTTCCACCTTTTACCTGTGTCTGAGAAACAAATTGCACATAAACCAAAAGTACCATTCCAACTGAAATAGCAGACTTCTTATTTCTCTCTCAGATTGCATCCCAAGCTATTATACGGGAACAGGAAACTGTTGTTAAAATTGTAATGAAATAGCCTAAACGGAACATACCAGAGCCTAACTAAATGATGCGGTTTCTTAAGTGATCATATTTCTCATCCTGAACTTTGGTGATAATGCTGTTTCTCTTCTCTTCAACACAAACACACACAATGGTATCCATGATATTCAGTTCTGCTAAACAAAAGAAGAATTCTGTAAAAGTTTTATTTATTTATGTGCCAAAGACAAGGCTTGAACTTTGACTGCTATTGCTTTGGAGAAACACATGTACTACTAATTCACCACTTAAATGCTTTTCAGCCAGGCCTCAGACTTTGCTGCTGAAATGCATCTCAGAATAGGAAAAGCCAGCACCCTTTGTGAAAGCTTACAGGATCTTCTGTTAAAAAATACCCAGTTTGCATTGAATTGGCCATAGCTGGCTATGACAGAAGGTACTGAAATGCTTTTTAAAAAAGGAGGTCAATTTTTTGTCTTATTTTGAGAAGAGTTATCAGGCAAATATTTTTATATAAAGCCTAATATCTGTCTTCAGCCTGTGTATTTTCATCATTGTTTTATGAAAGATATCATTTGATTTTAATGTACTTATAAAGAAATGAGTTGCGGGAAAAGAGGCCTTGTTACTCATTGTCCATTTTCAAGCAACCTGCAAACTTTTGTTATCCTACCTACCAATGTGACATCAAACAGCAAACACCTCCCTCTTGGAATGATTGCTCCCTTGTCCTTCACTAACGAGAAATAACTGATCCTGGTGCCCTCAGCTGTTCAGCTTTTTCACAGATATGATTCTGGCCATTCTCATTCACATAAACTTCTTAGGAAAACTCCAAACCAACAAAAAATGAGTGAAAAGAAATTTCCAAGACACTTTTGCCATACAGTCTGAGTCCTCTCTTGAAAGATCCCTGCTGACAGGTGTTCATCAGAAATATCTGGGCTACTCCAGCCAAAGGAACTGTGAACCAAATATCTACATCTATGGCTTCATTTATTTTTGGTGCACATTGTACTTTTTGGTGCCCTAAGTATTTTTCCCTCTGTCCCATCAGAGTCCATCATGAGCTTTCATTATCATTGTCATACATTGCAAGGATCTGCATCTGGAGCACCAGTCAGCAGCAGCTCCAAGGACTCATTCTACCAATGTGGAATAAGAAATTGCTGTCCTGGAGAAAGTCCATCTGCCAGTCTCACTGTGGACTGTAGCAATTCTGAATTTGTTCTGTTGTACCTCACGTGTGGAAGCATGGGAAAGAGCAGCACTTTCTCCCCAACAGAAAACCTCTTTACATGAGTTAAGCAATCACATTTTTTTTGATTGCAAGGGGTTGGGTATGTCGAGCAGTGAGGTCTGCGTGTTCTCATTCCTCAGTCTTTGCTTGTCCCGTAGGTCATGTTGTACCAAATATTCTAGTAAATGAAAATAGATCAAGGTAGACGGAGAGAGAAGATATCTTGCTACTGCCAGTGTATCCTCATATAAGTGGATAGTAATGAGGAATTTTATGAGTTTATGGTCCAATCACCTTAGCTGACATATTTTTTTTTCCTTCTCCTATGCTTTCCTCTGCCCCCAGACAAGCACTCTTAGCAAAGACTTATCGTAGGTAAAATTGCCTCTCCACTGCTCCAGCAGAGTTCTGTATCACAAGGAAACGGGAATGAGAATTTCTAGTTTTAGGTCCATCATGACAGAGCGTTATATTATGTCCCAGTTTTACTAAATACTTAAGCCAATGAGATTACTGTTGGACTGAATCAGGAGTCACCAGAGCTCAGTAATTTTGAGTGCTGTAACTTTTCTCCATCTACTTACGCAGTGCTGGTATTTGAGATGAAGAAGACATCTGTCCTGGTAAGACATTCACCTCAAGTGGCTGCTCAGAATGAGAAATAGTATTAACTGTACATGAGATGTACAATGTGAGAAAACCCTGCTAGAACTTACAAAAGCTTGTTGTTGGGTTTCCCCCCTTAACCCAAATCCATTCTGGATTGGCCACTTCATCCCTCAAGTATTTTCTTTATTATTTTGTTTAAAGATGACAGCTCTACTGATAACTTAGCCTGAGGCCTGCACAGCAACTTCAGCACTGTATGTGACAGGTCCCAGTGCAGAACCAAAGCATCCTTTCCCAGATTGCTGCCAGCTTCCTCAGGAAATATAACTCTGTGGTTAGTGTGGCTTAATGGATTGCTGCATTGTCTTGGCAAAACAGACGTTCTAAGGCTGAGAGCCTCCTCTGCTGGATATCTAGTCAGCTGGTTTCAGAGCGCACAATGAAAAGAAATTTTGAGCTTGGATGGGACTGGACTCACTTCATTTTTTAGAAAGTCCGAGCACAGCGATGGCAACACAGCTATCAGCAAATGCAAACAAGGACCTTGTCGTAGCTTATTTCAGAGTAATACAGAGTATCCCAGGCATGGGACGTGAGATTAATTATATGGGCTTCATTTTAAAGCCCATTTGTAAGATTTAAGGGGAAACCTCAGTGTTTTCCCTAGAAAGCTGTTCTGCTGTGGCTTGGCTTACCTGTAGGGCCTACAGGGGCTGGAAAGTCAAGATTAGGTGCAAGCCTAGACGCTGTTCTTCTCTGAAGACTGCTTTATAAGTTCTGCTCTGCCTCTAAATCCAGGCAGAGCAGAAACCAGATTGGCAATAGGAAGAGGAACTGTGTCTCATATATAAGTAACAACCTGAGCTAAGATAGCACGGAAAAGTTGATGTCTGTGGAACAAGTCATCAGTTCCCACTTCTTCCTAAATGCTCTCTGTGCAGCTCTCAGAACCTTGCTCCTCTTTTCATAGTTTCCCCTCCATAGGGTTATTAATCTGCAGTAGCTAAAATGCAGCAAAGTCACATTTGATGTCTAAAGATATTTGCTTTCTGCAGTGACCTGAGATGCATACACTTAAGGAGAAAGATGTTCTGCTGTCATGAATGTTTCAGTGTTTGTTTAGGAGCTTCATTTAATTACTTTATTAGATCAGTGAAAACAAATACTTTATAAAATGTTTACTGGTAATTTTCAGAGAGTGCACAGCAGTGTTTAAGGGAAGTAATAATGTTTACTAGTAAGTCACAGTTAACAAATACCATTGCTACTGTTTCTAACAAACCTTTTGTTTGTTCTGGCACTTCCCTCATGCTTTTCATGGTAAATGAGGCACGTCAAGGATTATAATACTTGTCATATTGCAGTCACAAGATTACAGCAGAAGAACTTAATGCATAATGCTTTTCCCTTATACCTCTAGCACAGCAAAACTTGTCCTGTAGTTGGATTTAAAAACAAACATGTGGAAGAAGAAATGTGTTTTCCCGTTACAAAGAAACAGGTTTTGATTTACTCACACTGATTTTTATTTTTCTACATATTCATCTTAATTTTTTCTTGCATGTTGATTCATAACAGTGGCCTGAATGACCCATGCTCAAAGGACAATGGTATTAAAAGACAGAATGGGCTTTATGAAGCCCATTATTGTAGGTACAATCAAAAATTAAAGTCACAGATTTACATTCCCCTCACCTCAGTCACAAATGAATCCATGGAAAAATTCTGTTTGAACACTTCATCAACTGATCTCATCCAGACAATGAACAGCATATGGTGCATAACTGACAAAACTGGTCTGCCAAAAGTGTGTGGGTTCTTTGCTCATACTGGGCAAGTACAAAGCAAAAAAGACCAGTTGGTATACTAGATACAGAACTGTCACAAAATTAAACTTTCTGGGAATTTCTTCTTAGCTGCTTCTTTCCTATCAGATGTGCCAGGGAAAAGAGTGATTTGGAATTTGGAATTTTTTTTTTTTTTTTTTTTAATCTTACAGATAGTAGATTTGTGATTCTTTTATGTTAATGAACTTTCCACTGGAAAAGAAAAGCACTGAGATAGAAAGAATACTAAAAGAAAATACCTCATCTTGATACTTGAAAAGCTTAATTATACATAAAAATTACAACAAAGCAAAGAGAGCAGTAGCAACAGTAATCACATTTCAGTAAAATATGCAGAAGTTTATTATGGACTAAAGCCATCTAAACTAAAATAATATTTTTTTAGGCTTTGTCACACTGTGATCAAAATTAAACAATGTAAGTTTGTTTGTTTGTTTGTTTTCTAATTTAAACTGTCTCGGAAAGGGTCTTTTGTACCCTAATGAGAAGTTCTGTCATATAAAAGCAAAAGAAAAAAAATAATTAATAAGTCTAGAGACCTTAGTTGGTCTTAGCTACAAGGCTCAGCTTGTCACTTATTTTGTTTTGCATGACCTGAGCAGAACTTGGAAGCAGATGTGAGCCAGAACAACATCCAACTTATTCTTGCTATTTTTTATTTATGTGGAAAATTAATCTTTTTGGGAGAGCCAGAAATTACTTTCTCTACCACAAAAACAGCTGTATGGTGTCATTACCCTAAAAGCCAAACCAGAAGAAGTACAAGCATATGAAAGTTGAAACAGTAGAAATCTGAAAGGAGTTGAGGACAAGCCATCTTAGCTGTGAGAACATATAACTCATTAGAAGCACTCTTATGTCTCTGCTAACATCTTCCTAATTGTAGGTCTGTTAAGACTGGTTTCTTTTTGCTTGTTTTCTTTTTAGATGATGTTTCAAACGGAAATGAACTCATGAAGAAGTTCTGTGTGTAACACAAGGGTACTCAGACCAGTGGCTCACAATTTAGACTTCCTGGCCTTCTAAACTTGTAATCTAATGAAGTACTGGAGTAGGTTGCCCAGAAAGATGGTGGATGCCTCAACCCTGGAGACATTCAACGTCAGATTGGACCAGGCTCTTAACAACGTGATTGAGCTGTAGTTGTCCCTGTTCATAGCAGGGGAGTTAAAACAGAAACAGATGACCTTTAATGGTCTCTTCAAACAATTTTATGATTCTGTGATTTACTTTTTTGCTGATGGCCACAAAAGTATTTAGGCATACTAATATTCTCACCATGTTTCCACAGTAGGTAAACTCTCCATGGTACTTACTTTGTATACAGCAGTTCACTCTGAAAAGGACAGATCAGGAGGAAGATGTTCTGTCCTGTAGCATGGATCCTCCAGAACCAAATCAGGCATAGTGTAGGATCCCTGTGTGCTGTGCTGTGTCCGGAGAGAACAGTATTAAGGAGCTCTGTTGGTATTCTTCGCCCATCCCTCTTGCTGCTGTGAGTGGGAACGAACTGTGAGCAATGGTGACAGCTCGCTGGCCTTACTGCAAGACATCAGGACCTACTTATGCTCAGCATGGAGCTTGGAAGCCTCTCAGTAAATGAGGTCTAGGTGAGGAGGTAAGTGTAGGGAATTTCAACTCCCGCTAACTACAAACGTTACCATGGATATCCACAATGCACTGTTACTAAATCCTGAAATGTTGAAGCTCAAAACAGCTTCAGGGTACTGCAGTCATGCTAAATAAGTAAACACTAGGTTAAAATAACTGAAATTTTAATTACCAACAGTAATTAAGGGCAAAGCCACACTACTTTACAATTTACTCTTTGTTTCTTTAAAAATGCATTCTCTACTACTCTTGAGAAAATATTGCAGAAAGCATAAACAAAGTTGAATAAACTGTGCTTAGTTTCAGGCCCCTCACTATAAGAAAGACTTTGAGGTCCTGGAGCGTGTCCAACTGGAGCATCAAAACTGTGAAAGGGTCTTTTGAGGAGCAGCTGAGAGAACTGGGATTGTTTAGTCTGGAGAAGAGGAAGCTCATGGGGGGATCTTATTGCTCTTTACAGCTACCTGAAGTGAGACTGTGGTGAGGTGAGAAGTTGACCTGCACCAGGGGATGTTCAGGTGGCATATTAGGAAGAACTTCTTCTCAGAAAGAGTGGCTAGGTATTGCAACAGGCTGCCCAGGGCACTGATAGAGTCACTGTCCCTGGAGATGTGTGAGGAAAGGGTAGATATAGTACTTAGGGATGTGGTTTAGTGAGCAGTATTGATGGTAGGTGGATGGTTGAACTGAAAACAAAACAATTAGAGGTCTTTTCCAACCATAATGATTCTATGATTCTAAATCCAAATTCTAGTGTTTGAGCAACTAACACTAGAGGGGAGTCCTCAACTTCAGTCACTACTCCTGTGACTGTTTCTGTTTTTTATATCTGACTATTTACAGGACAAGATGTCACACAGCTGGGGACAAGAATGGATGACTGTCACTACTGCATTTCCTCTAGAGGCCCATATGTGCTACTCATTCCTATGAGAATTCATCTGCAGCTAGCTGACCACAGTTTGTTAAATTTGTTTATGGTGCTATTTCTGACACTGAGGTTTTGTCCCTCCTCTGACATTTTGTAACCACTGAAGGACTAGGTAATTTTTTTAATACCTTTCTTTCAAATGCTATGGATAATATGGGAAGTCACTTGCAGTGAAAGGAGTGAAAGGGTTGTGTTGGTACCGTACAACAGAGTGGTTTTTTTCCTCTGCTTTAGGGAAAAGATGAAAAAACAGCAGATAGGCATTAAGGATTAGCAAGATATTTTCTTTGACCACAGAATAAGAGGATACGAATTAAGAGCCTGATGTAACAGATGTACCTGCATTGCCAAACCTTCGCAAACACCTGTCTGAGTTGGTGTTCAAACTAATTTTTATCCGTAGAATGAGAGAAAATGTTTTAAATACATTTGTCTATCAAAGGAGCAGGATTTGCCAAATTAAGACCATGAACTCATTCCGTTTCACTATTTTAGTTAAGGAAAAGACCCATCTACTGCAGCCTGAATCCCAGGACTGGAACCCATATGAAGTTCAGTCAGACCCAGAGTGAAAAAAACAGGCTTCCGTCTCTCTGTCTGTATAAATCCATGTAGTTTAATTCATAATTATAGACGTGTTCCAAACTATAACCCGACATCAGCATAGAGTGGATCTGAGACAAGAATGAGTGCCCGTGTTGGCTAGCACATGGATGGAGCAAAAAGTGCCAGGCTTCTTGGAGAATGTTCTCCCCACTGGATCCCCTTCACTGCCTGAAATCTGTCAGACTTTTGTGTACTTTTTGTATATCATCTCAAAAGAAGAGTTCTTTCCAGAGTCACCTGATGGTTCATAAAAAGGATTGTGGCTCTACTGCACTTATGCTAATCTTTTACCTACAAGATAGCATTTTACATTTCTGTTTCAGACCAGCGGCCATGCAGGAATGGTGTCTACTCTATGCAATGTCTTTGATTAATTAAGAGTTGCTAACAATGTCATTTATTTTTTTTCAAGGATTTAAATTTCTTCTCAGGTTCAGAAAACATTTGTCAGAATTTTGTTAAACTTGAAAATTTATTTTAAAAACAAGTAAAATAAACTACTTGCTTTGTATCAGACATTCAAAATATAACATTGATTATCTGTAAATTTTTTAAAGAAACAACGTTATTCCAATAGAGGAAATTGTGTGTAACTATGTCATGGTAAATTGCCTTAAAAAAATTGGACCTATAGTTCTCTTAGTAGACCTATAATTAAATAATATTTTCCTCATTTGTTAATTACCTGCAGCTTGAAATTAACAACATTGTTGCATTTTTCATAGAAACAACAATTTCTCCATTCTTCCCTTCTCTCTTTCTGCATGTATAGGTATGTATACATAGCTATATATACAGTTACACTTTCATGTATATCTCCATAAATATCACACATCCATTTCTGGATTTGTTGGATTAACATGGGTAAAATGACTGAGATTATATTTCATTTCTCTACCATTCAGAATATCATGGTCTGAAACAGACTTATCAAATGCTGTGTTGACTTCATGCTCTCTTGCTGAAGAGAGTTTCAAGTGTCAGTGACATAAAGAGCAGGGAGTTTCCTGTGTTATTATTATAGAAACATAGAATCATAGAATCACAGAATCATAGAATGGCATGGGTTGGAAGGGTTCCTAAAGGCAGGGCTGCCAGATCAGGCAGCCCAGGGCCCCATCCAATCTGGCCTTGAGCATCTCCAGGATGGGGCATCCTCAGCTTCTCTGGATAGTCTGTGCCAGTGCCTCACCACCATCCAAGGAAAAAATTTCTTTCTAATAACTAACCTAAATCTCCCTTTTTTGGTCTAAAACTATATCCCCTTGTCTTATCACTGTTTGCCCATGTAAAAAGTTGGTCTCCCTCCTGTTTATAAGCTTCCTCTAAGTACCAGAAGGGTGCAGTGTGGTATCCCTGAGGCCTTTTCCCTGTGCTAAACAACTCCAACTCTCTCAGCCTACCTTCACAGGCAGATGACCAGCCCTCTAGTCATCTTCGTGGTCCTCTTTTCCCTCTGTCTGACCAGCAGTCCTTGCTGAGCCATGCTGGTTTCTTGCCTCTTCTGCTTGATTTCTTATGCTGGAGGATGGAGAGTTCTTGTGCTCTCAGAAAGATGTCCTTAAAGAGCTTCCAGCTCTGCTCTGCTCTTTTGTCCATAAGGACAGTTTCCCAGGAGGAATCATTCAACAATTCCTTACAGAGCTGGAATTTTGCTCTCCTGAAATTCAGGAGCTTGGCTCTGCTCTTTGCCAGGCCCGTATTCTTCAAGATCATGAACTCAACAAAAGCATAGTTGCCACAGCCAAGGGTACCTCCAGTCTTAAACTCATTAATGTTATCATTAATGTGAGCACCAGACCCAGAAACACTTTTCTTCTGGTTGAGTTGTCTATTAATACCTGGACCAGGAAGTTATCCTCCATACATCCAAGAGTATCCTGGATTGCTTGCAGCTTGACATGTTGTTTTCCTAGCAGATATCCGGGTGGCTGAAATTCTACATCTGGATAAGTGTGTGTGAATGTGATGCCTCTTGTAGCTGAAGCAGGATGGCTTCATCAACAGACTCCCCTCAATGAGCTGCCATAACCACCAGATGTTCACTCTCTAATTTTAACTCATTAGCTGTCAATCTGATGATGACTGTTTCTCAAGGGCCATTACTTGCAGTTTAGCCACTTCTTAACATACAGAGCAACTCCCCCACCATTCCTGCCCTGCTTATCCCTTCTGAAAACCTTGTTGCCCTCTATCATATTATTCCACTCGTGCAATTTCTCCTACTGTGTATCTGTGTTAACAAATAGGTCATAGTTTTCTAACTGTACTGTGGTTTCCATCTCCTCCTTCTTATTTCACGTGCTGCATGCATTAGTGCAAAGCTACTTCAGCTGGGCTATCAGCTGTGTAACCCTCTTGGGGGAGCCATCCCAAATTCCTCTGGAACAAATCTGAAGTTTTCCCTCATTGTTTCCTACAGTGGCAGTGTTTCCTGGCTCTTTTCCATCACTTGGAAGTACAGCCCATTCCCCCATTACATCTAGTCTAAAGCTCTGCTGATCAGGCCAGCCATCTTGTTTCCCAGAACTTCCTTGCCCTTCCTGGTCAGTTGCATCCCATTTGATGTCAACACACCCGGTCTCTGAAAGGTGTGTCAAAGATAGTAGTGCCTGAAGCCCTGAGTACAACACTATCCATGCAGCCTTTCATTCAGCTCTTCCATTCTTCTCCTTCTGAACATGTCCCATTTCACAACTGGGAGGACCAAGATGGTTTTTATGCATTTTAGGGAAAAATGTGGAGAAAGTTTCAGTTTATTAACAGCTAGAAACTTACATAGCCTTCAACTAGTGATATAGCCTTTCACCTAGCTGAAACTGATAAATATGGTTAAAAAGAAATCTCAAATACCATCTAAAGACATCTGTGGTATCTATTACTTCTAAGCTACATACAGAGATTTTGTAACACCAGACCTGATTGTGCCACATGAATTTTTTTTTTTTTAATGATCTTTGAAAAACTTTATGGGAATAGGTAGACTTTTCAAGAAGCATTGTGACTGTCTGATAAATTGCCAGTTGATAAGTCTGCAAGACTTGGGCCGTGAGCAGATATCACCTCATCATACTTTCCACAAAGTGGAAGATTATTAAAAATAATACTTATGAGAAGTGCTGTTTCCTCTGTCCTTCTCCTACTTAGGCTATAAATTTTACCTTTCACTTCTGTCAATTGCATTCCCTACTATTTGAAGTCCTATTTGAAACTAGCTTTAAGTGCTGTAAATACTAGGCCTGGAGATCTGTATTGTCTGATAATACTTTAAAGAGGCATTTCATCACTGATTATGTCAGGAGTTTTCTGGCTTCTTACATGTAGCAGATTCTTATTCAGTAAACCTGGAGACTTCATGAGCACCTTACCCTCATCACGTGCAGATTTTTCTTGGTCAAGTCCACCAGATCTGACATGTTCTTTTTTAGTGTGTTTCAGGATAACTTTCTTTAGAAATAAAAAAAAGTTGGCATATTTTAACCTTTCTTCTTTCCTACATGCATTGTCTCCACCTAGGAGAACGCAACGTATGATGCAGCGGACACTTGCAAAAAAAAAAAAAAAAATCAGAATATCTTTTCCAAAACCATCATGCAGTGGGCAGCCACATCCCTACTCAGTTGCTGACTCATTCTCCCCAGTACAATGTCGGTGAGAATCAGAAGGGTGAAAGCAAGAAGAAAAAACCCTAATGAGTCAAAATTAAGACAGTCTAATATGTGATAAGAATAAAATAATCAAAACCCACAAAACAAATGATGCAAAAGCAACCATTCACTACTTGCAGATCAATACCCCATGATTCTCAAAGTGACAATTACTGTGGAAAAACTCCCCACTGGTTTTATTACTGAACATGACATTGTATAGTATAGAATATCTCTTTGGATGGTTTAATTCTTCCCTTGTTCCCTCCCAACATCTTGCTCATCCCTAGCCACTTACTGCAGTGAGCAGGTGAAGAAACAGAGAATGCTGAGTTGTTAGAGAGGGAAACAGGCTAAAGCTATTGCTGCTCTCCATTTTTTCATATGTTCTGTGCTTTGTGGTGTTTTGTGTGGTGCTCTTGCTTTGTGCACACATGTTGTATAGGTATATAGCTGTAGGTAAGGGGATATATGCTTCGCCTTGCTTCTGGTTGGATGTCGGGTCTAGAGCTGCAGTAGCCTCACCTATTACCAGTCTGCCAAGTTGGCCCTGTTCCCCAACACTACCACATATGGATGCTCAATATAAATAATGCTTCTCTTCTGTTCCTGGCAAAACGTGCCTCAGACCAGCTAAACGACATACAGAGTCTCCACTCTGAGTCATCTGCAGCACCGAGTCTGCACCAAAATGTCACTGAGTAGTGGCAACAAAAAGGCAAACAGGAAAGTTGAAAGCAGCACAGATCGTATATGAAGCAAAAGAGAGATTCCCTCAGAAACTGTTAATAGAAATATGCAGCAGAAAGCACCTAAAAAACAAAGAGCCGTGTGGAGTAGTGTCATGAGCATTTCCTCTCTTGATTACAGACTTGAATGATTACACTTGGCTAGCGCTGCAGTTATGCAGATACATGTGCCATTGCTTGCTTCCACCTGCTGGTCGAGCAGGGAATAAACTTGGGTCTCACTATAAAGAAAGTGCTGATTTATGGACCTGTCATTTGAGCTTACACATTGTCTGCTGCTATGGCCTTGGTGTTTCTTGGAACTATTTGTAGCATCAGGAAAAACCCATTTGGCTCAGGATTAAGGGAAGAAGATGAAAACCTTTCAAAAATGCAAAAAGCCTCTGGATAAATCCAGTGCAAATCAAACCCATCTTAGAACTCACTGCCATCAGAAGTAAGGTAACAAGAGAATTTTAAGTTTTATTAGACAACTTGACTTTTTTTTTTTTTTTTTTTTGAGCTTCAGAAGTAGACATGTATGTCTGTTACAAACCTCCAGAAAGATGGGGGAAAAAAAAAAAAACAAAAAAAAAACAACTTGTATAAAGAAGGAAGTTACCATAACTCAACATGTATTTGCAGCCAGTTTCCCAGGCTACTGAGTTGAAAATAAAACAGTAACTTTAGTTCAGGAGACCTATAACCCCTATTTGCTGGAAATCAATCCTGTCAATTAAAAAATCACTCTGTATGTGCTCAGCTTATTTGGCAGATTCCTTAATGCCTTTATATTGTTATATCTGGGAAGTCTAACCTGTAATTGGTCTTGCAAGTGGAAACAAGTCAGATGTATTTAACAGAATCTTGCAGCTGACACTTCAAGATGAAATGAGAAACACAAAATACCTAAGCAGTGTTAGGGTTATTTATTTCCAGATATATACTTTCTAGAGATTTTAAGTTATAGATGAGACTCTGCTGTATTCCTCTGTTTAATCCATTGCAGCAGGGTGTGGGGCTGCCACTCTTTCCAACTGGCTGTACTCCAGTATAATTGCAATTAAAGACAGGAGACAGACAGAGTGGATCCAGGGCAGTTTCCTGCACTACAGGAACTTTATTCTGGCACTCTAGGGTCTCTTGGACCTTTTCATGAAGAGTTTACAGCCTTCCTTACAAGCAAAGGGTGAAGTCACATACTAGCTGAGGAGACTAAAGCACTGCACACTTCACTTGTAAGAGGAAGACAGAACACCTGTTGTTGGCCTGTATTCGTGCTAGCATACAGTCCAATTTTATAAATTTGCAGGTACAAAGTTTTTTTATTGTTTACAACAGTGGGATTACTGAGAGGATCTAATGTAAGAAGAGTGGTTGTCATTCTGCATTTGAGAATGCTTATTTTAAATTTAAACAATGGTCCCATGTCATGGTGTCCAGAGGCAAACTACAAAAACAGGTCGTACTAAAGTAAAACTGTACCAACAGATCAATCTTTCAGTGGCAGCTTTTCTTCCTTTATTTATTTATTAATTTTATTTGACCTTAGTCACAGAGATTTGAGTTGCTTTCTCATGGGTGGACCCTCTGACCACCTGACACCCTACCTTTGTTTCTTGTCCTGTGTTTCCTAGGAGTTGGGAGTGTTAGTATTATCCCAATTCCATTCTTTTTCTAAGTATATTTCAGTTCTGTGTGTGATAACAGTTGACAGGGTCAAGCCTTTGCTCTGTGCAGCAAAGTAAAGTGCTT
The DNA here is from genome assembly GCA_021292215.1 of Lophura nycthemera. Taxonomy (NCBI): domain Eukaryota; kingdom Metazoa; phylum Chordata; class Aves; order Galliformes; family Phasianidae; genus Lophura; species Lophura nycthemera. The sequence continues at coordinate 16,898 of JADANK010000636.1, forward strand.
TCTTGTCTGTATGACTTAAGACCTGATGTAACCATTCTCTCAACCTATCCTAATCAGGATTTTCCTAATTTTAGTTACCTTATCCACACTTTGATTCCATTTTGTGGCTGGATGATTATCTTTAGCACGGGCTTTTACCATTCCCATCTTAAAAGGTGTTTTCCTGGCTATTAAAAATTGCCAATCCTTTTCCCTTCAAACTGGGGATCCATTTACTTCCCAATTCAGGGCTTCCCACTGACAGAGCAACTATGTGGAACCAGTTCACACACTGTAACAATCTACATACATAATTTTTGCTCCATTTTGGGCTTCTAGGACAACTACTCTTATTTCTCCTATTTGTACACTGCCTTCAACTTCCTCTACTACCATTTGGCAGTGGTAATACCCAGTGCAACAGCTATATATTGCCATTTCCCATTTTTTCTTTTGGATGAGCTACAGAATCAAATAGAGTCACCAAGGTTGGAAAGATCTCCAAGATTATCCACTCCAACCATCCACCCATCACAAATATTTCCCACCAAACCATGTTCCTCAGTACAACCAAATGTTTCTTCAACACCTTCAGGGATGGTGACTCCACCATCTCCTGGGACAGCCCTTTCCAGCACCTGACCACTTTCTCTTGAAGAAGTATTTGCTAATCTAATGTCTAACCTGAATTTTGTCTGAGGCAACATCAGGCCATTCCCTCTAGTTACATGGGAAAAGAAGTTGATTCCAATCTCACCACAACTCTCTCCCTGGGAGATTACAGAAGCAAGAAAGTTTTGGTTTGCACTTTCACCCCACTCTTCTTTCAGCTGTTGGGCAGCTGCACAGCTGTGAACTGAGGAGTGCAAACTATGCAGAAAGATGCACGTGGCAGTACCCAGTGGTTCCACACAGCAGCTTCAGTGAGCTCAGTATAATTTCACAAAGTGCATTTTCAGGAAAGGATCTGAGCTTTACAGAATATTGAGCTAGGTATGAGCAGCATGTTGTCAACATTTAGGCCAACACCATTTAATGTATTGATTAGCCACCTGGATGACAGCACATACTGCCGTTGCAGACATTTCACACACACACAAACACACACAGACACACACACACACAAAAACACCACCACACTGTGGGAGCAATATATATGGAGGTCAGGGTAGCTATTCACATGGAACCTGGACAGACTGGAGTAATGGGCTAAGTACAAACCTCTTAAAATTCCACAAAGACAGTTGTGAAGTCATGCACATGCAAGGATTAAGAACATGCACTGGTATGGGATTGGCACTGAATGAAGAGCAAGTAACTTTGCAGAGAAGATCTGGGAACCTTAAGGACAATAAATTCTACCTAAATCAGCAATGCATTCTTGGCACCGTTAGAGACCAACCACATCCTGGTTGGTCTCTGTTAGCATGAGCGTAGCCAGCAGGCCAATTTCAGAACAATATTCCAGAATTAAGTGACTCTTTCTCTCTGTTCAGCCATTGTAACATCATATGTACATACTGGTTTTGGGTTTTAGATCGGGGGCTCCTTGCTATGAGAAAAACATGACCATTCATAAAATGAGTCCAGACAAGGCCAAGAAGGGGGCCAAGGTGCTGGAGTTTGTTTGACCTTGTGAAGAAAGTTGAATGGGAAATCTAATTGTCGTCTTCAGTTATCTGAGAGGAAGGCATAGGAAAGGTGTAGATAAACCAGAGCCTTCCTGAAGATGCACAATGATGTCATGAAACACAGCAGACACATGTGATGCAGGAGACTGTAAATAAGTTTGCTAAGTTTGTCCACCAGCAAATCTTTCTGCTGCAGGGAAATAAAGCTCATGTAACACTATGAGAAATAAGTATACCACCAGTACACATTATAGTACTGCATGTGTTCCCACATGTAAGTAAGCAGTATATTTCCTGCTCCTATGGTGTGTTTTGGTGCTGAAGATTGATGGAACTTGAAATGGAAAGAGACCACTCAGGATTCAAGAGTTCAGAAACTCATTGTCCATCCCACATTTGTTTTGCGTGTTCCCAAATCTTGCGTCAGTGTTAGCAATAAAAAGGTTGGAAACCAAGAGAGAAAAACTTTTCATTTTTGTGGTGCAACCACACATTCACTAGCAATAACACAAAGAAACAAGTAGGATTGTGTGGTTTGAGATGTGAGACAGTCTCAATTGGTAAGGTGCGACCTTGGACTAGATGATCTTATAGGTCGTTTCCAACCTTGTGATTCTATGATTCTATGATTCTTTTCTTAGAATCACATAAGCTAGCAGTGAAACAACTACTAACTAATGGAAAAATATTTCTGCTCACTGGAGTTGTCATCTTATTCTAAATTCCAGAGGGAAAATTTTTGAAATAAAAGCCATTGCTACCTGATTCTTGAGACCAAGAAAAGTCATTTTGATCTTACAGCATCAGCCTGATTGCTTAAAAACCTAAAATATTTTAGTATCTTGCAGGAAAAAAATGGAATTTTGGCTGTTCTTAATATTTTGGTCTGCTCCTATTTCAAACTGTTTGACTGGATACTTCATTTCCTCACATTTGCTCTGATCTTAATACTTATAATTAGATTATTAATTTTAATTTAATGTATCCGTACTATAAATCTTTAATATTAACAAATCATTCTCTTTGAATCTTTCATACTTTCAAAATGCATTAGAATTCATTTTTTCATACAAGTCAGAAGCCTTATTTAATACGAGACTATGCTTTTCACATAAGCACACTTTAAAGCGTTTGTTAGATTTGTGTTAAGTGATGTAAATTCATTAAATCGATATACTTTATTCACAAGCCTTGTGTATGGGAACTGCTGAGTCACAGCTTGAATCTCTGATTGATCACCTGAGGCGAGCAATGAGTCAGCCATGGGAGCACAGGTGAAGGCAATTCACCTGTGCTGCAGGAAGAGGTGGAACCTGGCTCCACCTCTCATAGACCCATTTAAGAGCTGACTACCAGTGGGGAAGGACCTCTTCTGGAGATCCCTCCTCTGGGTTCTGCAGCTTTCTATCTATTCTCTTTTTGTTATAATCTGCTTTGCCAAACTCTCTTGTTTATTTCATAATTATAACATCTTTATATTCATTGACTATACACCTTGTTTCCTTCACTTTCATTTCTATGTAAAATCTAGAAGGGTTAAGGAATCTCTGGAAGACTTATCCACTTGGTTGACTTATAAGTCCTAAAGGAAGGATAAAGGTTGCAAAAATTTTTTATGATTCCAATACATAGATTTGACAACTTTTTTTTACATATTCACACAGAATCTCATATTTTTTTCTCAGTCAATGAGAATGCTAAGTCCAGTTTGATTTTTAAGCAGAAAAAATATAATAAAATAAATGAAGGAATAATCTCAAGACATAATTTCTATTGTACATTACAACTGATAGAGCCTAGTATGATGTTTGCTCTATGCATGTTACAAAGGTGAGAATTAAACAACTAAACCTTGCTGCTTAGTGAAACTGAAATGGAGCTTGGTGATACACCACCCCGAAACAAGGACAGCCTGTGCTCAGGTTTTACCTTGGATAATGTTTGGCAAAGTGCTTCATTCCAATGGTCCCACTTAAAGCAAGGACAGATACAGAATAAGCCTGCAGATGGAATTATAAATACTAAAACCAGTGATATATGGCACTAGACTCATTAGAAATAAATCACCTCCCTCTGGCAAATCATCTTTCTTCCAGAGAGCATAACTTCCCTTTAATGTTTGAATTTCATTTTATTCTTGAAAACCTCAAAACATTTGAAAAGATTCCTGTATATTCTCTGTTTTTAAGTAAGTCAATCAAATTCACACAAAATGAGATGTGTCATCCTCTGTTAAAACCCTTCCATATCGCATTCAAAGCTGCTTCTCACGACCCATTACATGTATATAAGAATTCAGTAATGTTTTCTTTGCAGAATATTGATAAACTATGATACAACATTATTACAACTGAGGTCAGAAGACTGACCAGAGCTCTGCTCTGAACTTAAGTGACAAAAAGCAGCAGAAGGAATCATCACTTTTTAATTATATATACATAAAAGATAGTACTAAATTATTTTAAAAGGAAAGCATAACAATCTCCATTGCAGTTCTGCAGAACCGGAATGATGTGGAGATGTATTTTACTGAATATAATCACTTACCTAAATAGTTTGTAAATAACAGCTTTTAAGGCAAGAGTTCTTATATAGTCTTTTCAGACTTGACAGCTATCACGCTGCAGAAACAATTACATCAGCACATCAAGGAAAACTCTAGTTGCTGTGAAATCAGCTTAAAATTTACAGTTTAGATAACAAAGAGAAGATTCAGATAATACAGGTAATTAACATAGGAAGAACAAACTGCATGCTTTTGAAAACAAATGATCCCTTTGTTGTAAATAGAATACAAAGCCTTTAGAACATATTCTGAGAAATAACTACTTAAGACTCGATTTTCCTTGCCAAACCAGCCATGTTTGATTCTTGAGATTGTAACAGTACCTCCTGCGAGTTTCCCTGCAAAGATTAATCATATGGAATTTATCATTTTTAGCACATAGGTGCACTAGACAGTCAAAGCAGGGGCTCAAAAGAAATCTGACTGCAGTCTGAACAGGTTTAGTTTGGCATCAGTTGCATTAAATCACTATTTAATGCACAGCAGAACCTCTCTTTCAACAGAAAATATGTCCTGGCAAACTGTTTTATTTTATGCAGAAGCCTCCTTGGAAAACTGCAGATTTTGTTTTTCAGCATCCACCAAGCATTTTGTTTTGATTATGGAGGTATGTTAAAAAAATATTGTCATCCTGAGAATATATGTTTCCTTAGCACATTGATAAGAACATGACAAAAAAAAAAAAAAAAAGCATTAAGTAGTTCCCTTAACTGTACCTGCTGATAATATATTGGATAAAAGCTTTAACAATGACTTGCATCTCATTTCTGCAGGCTAATGGGGACGTGTGCAGAAATTGATACCAAGGGTCATGGTCTGCCAGCTCCTCTTCACACTGTGGGTTGGAACCCAAAGTGACAAAAGATTACTTAAGAAAATATACAGCTACACAATTAAAGAAAATAATTTTGTGAACAACAGAATTAATAAGATGTGGTTGTCTTTATATCTCTCGATTCATTTCAAATTCTTGATTGAAGATTTTCTCGCATTTAGTTCCTTAGGTGCTCCGTGTCTCTTACATCCTTCTACAGGCACAGTTGTAACTGTTCCTATGCAAGGATTCTCCAGTGTTTAGTTCATGCTGGAATAATTTTTCTAACTGAGGTACTTACAGTACATTTCCTCCCCTAGTTTTATTTTAGTTTATCTGCTAGTAATTTTACCGCCTTTGTGATGCTTTTTGTGATGTGGAACTCTCTTCCACATATTTTAGCAAGGCTGGTGAAGTAACTTACATGCCTTCAGACCTCTAGAGTCCTGACAGCTCCAGAGTTACATAGCTCCATGTTCCCCTGCAGTGTAGCAGATCTGACTGAACACAATTGGTGACTTCCCACTGCGTCACAGGCACCCAACTGTCTGCCTGACACTTGTAATGCTCACAGATCAGGTCTCTGTTCTTCTCACCAGAAAAACAAATCAGAACAAAGAATGCTTGAGTCATATTTCCTGCTGTTTAAAAGCTGAAATGTCTCAAACATTGTTTAGAGAAAGCTGGCCTTCAAAGATGAGAAAGAGGCGAGATTGCTAGAAACTGTATTTTACCCTGCTGAAAAGAGTCAGCGAAAATGTTGTTGAATGCAGGCCACCAAACAAATGCAAAATATGTCACTGCATGTGCTGTAAGGATTCAAATATTTAAATAAATGTTTATTCTGTATCTTAAATAAAAAGATTGTGTGGCAATTGCTGGCTTAAGGACAGAAAAAAAGTTCTTAACCTTCTTCATTTATATCAATCAATTGACCCACTAGAACCATAACTGAAAACTGTATTTTGCAGTGAAAATGTTCCGTAACTTTTGGACACAAATTTTTATAATATTACAGAAATTCTAGCTTTCTAATTTTAACAGTTATAACTTCAGTTATAACTTTGCTCTAAATGTTCTTCAGTCAATTATACTGAAAATCTTATTTGCCTAATATCAGACAGACATGAATAAGCACTACCATGAAATTACCTCTGAACCTAACTTTAACCATATGAATATATTCTTTTGAAAATTGATTTCAACAGGAACATTCAGATATGGAAATTTCTGCTCATGAGCAGGACCTCATTCTGGCTCTTCAGCTTCATGGTGATGTGTCAGGATAATTAAGGATTAGAAAATGAAGAATGGTGAAAGAGAGCAATGAGGAGCTCAAAAAAGTCATTCAGGCCTCTCTGCAGTCTGTGTGTGTGGTACTGTGCAGGATCCCAGCACCGCTGAGTCAGCTCTGTCACTATTAATGCTTCTTTAATGTATCTAAATATATGTCAAGCAGGATCAGTGCTCAGAAAAAAAACCTCTTGGGACATTTCAAGGTGTTAGAAGCTTTGCTGATTTAGTAAGTTGATAACAAAAGTGTTTCTGAAAAGGATAAGCAGTTTCTATGTCTTGATTCAAGGAGTGTCATTCAAGGAGGGCCCAGCATCAGGGCTACTAAACTCCAATGGGAAATGTAAGTAAGATACAGGCCAACTGCTCCCTGCAGTCCACCACGTGCAGCACTGCCAGCTGAGTGAGGAACGGGATTGTCCCGATATGCTCTGCACCTCCAGCACTGAGTGCGCGTTTGGGTGCCACAATGTAAAATTAAATGATTAGAAAGCATCCAAGGGACAGCTGCGAAGACAGTGAAGGCTCTGGAGGGCAAGATATGTGAGGAGCAGCTGATGCCCCTTGGTGCATTCACAGCAGAGGAGCTGAGAGAAGGCCTGATGGTGGCTGCAGCTCCTCACAGGGAGCAGAGGGCAGCGCTGAGCTCTGTTCTGTGTGACAGCCACAGGGCCCGAGGGAACGGCATGGAGCTGTGTTGGGGGAGGGCAGCTGGGGGTCAGGGAAAAGGTCTGCACCAGAGGGCGGTGGGCATGGAACGGGCTGCAAAGGGCAGTGGGCACAACCCTGAGCTGCTGGAGCTGAAGGAGCATCCGGATACTGTTCTCAGACATAGGATTTATATTTTGCACGGCGCTGTGCGGAGCCAGGAGTTGGGCTTGAGGATTCCTGTGGGTGCCTTCTAACTCAGGATATTCTAGCATCGTATGGTTCTAATACGAAACAGAGCTAAGATGCAGTTTATGCTGCAGGCGCGTCAATACAACTAAGTCATTTTATGAGAAAAAGTGCAATTTTTGGCTTACAGAGCAATGGCAACAGGCACGGCAGTGGGAATAGGGCCTGAGGCGGTGCACACATCAGGGGAAACACAGGGTCAGACTTCAGTTTTTATTTTTTTGGGGAAAACAGATGGCTTTTAAATTTGGAATTCTCGGGGAGTAATCAGTTTCCTTCTCCTCCCTCCCACACCAAAGCTGACGGTCAAACACTTCCAGGACCAAAAAAGCCCCAGGTGGTACTTTATCAGTAAGGGAGCGGGGCGAGCAGGGCAGCGGGGACACTGCGAACAGCCCGCCGCCGAGCGCAGGCCCAGCCACCTCCAGGCGCCCGCCACCCCGCTCCGCGTGGCCCTGAGGCCGCGCACGGCTCCGGCAGTTCCGCTTCTGCCGCGGCGGGGCGGCGTCTGCAGCGGGCTCAGGGCCGCGGCCCAGGCGGGGCGGGGAGAGGCGCTGCGTGAGGGAGGAGCGGGCGGCGCGGCGCGGGCAGGAAGCGCTCTCGGCTGCTCCGCTGCTCCTCAAAAGGGAGCTGCTCTGCGGGGAGTCGCTGCGGCCGTGCGCGGAGCATGCGGCGGCTGGAGGAGGACGAGTGAAGGGCCGGGACTTTTCGTCTCCTCCCTCGCCGAGCTTTGCTGTCGGGGCTGCCGGAGGAGCCGGGAGGAAGATGGAGCCGTTCCCCAGCGGTGAGTGCGGCCGCCATCCCCGCGAGGGCGGGCGGCGGGCGGGCAGCGCTTCCCGAGGGGGAGCGGACGGGCCTCGCGGCCGTGACCCCCGCGCGGAACTCGGAGACTTCTTGGGCCTCGTTGGTGTTTGGCTTGACCACAGACGCTGCGTGGGCGAGAGGAGCTCTCTCGCCTTCTCATCGCTCAGAGGCGCGATGTTGCCTGGCCGTAACCCCAGGGAGGAGGTGAGAGGCGGGCGCTGCCCGCTGTGCTCCCGGCACCCGGTGCCCTCGGACTCTCCCCGTGCCCGGCACACTGCCTGCAGGTTAGCGGGCAGACTTCAGGGCTTGTTCTGTTGGTTTAAGCAGCAACGTCCACCTTTATCCGCGTGTCTTAGCGACACTTCAGTGGAGGATGCGTTTTGTTGTGCTTGGCGCTTCGTCCAAGCGGTTGATGTTTTTATACTTGGCCTTAGCAGAAGGCCATTCAACTTCAGCTAACTGTTATCACAGTTATAACACCTGCTGCTGTATTTGCTGTAAAGAGACTGTGTTTCTAATTGCAGTGTTTGCTTAAGTCATCGTGGGGAGTCTTCTCTTGTTAGGAGAGGCAGCCGTCGTGCTGCTGTCGCTTCAGCAGTGGTTTGAAATAATGCTGTGACTGCATTGTGCAACAAGACGTTGAAACTTCTGCTCTCCGTCTGTGAAACTGGAAGAAGTGGTGGTGAGGTCCCAGTACACAGTTCAAGACACTTTCTGTTACTGCTGGCCCAGATCCCTGCAGTGAAAACCGGTGCCCGGGCTGGTGGTGAGACTGCTGGGAGAAAACGGACTTCCTGCAGGAAGGGCTGCTTAAGAGTGTGCAGAGACCAAAGCAGAGTTGTTGCTCCTCTGATGATCTTTGGGTGTCTGGTACCCAACTGCTAAACCCTGAAGTGAATTGCAGGTTACAGG
>JADANK010000637.1:0-17500 GCA_021292215.1 Lophura nycthemera
CCTTAGGACCCCCAAACGCCCCGGCCACTCAGATTCTTCCCCCCCCCACCCCCTTCCCCAAACCCCCAGGACCCTCAGGAACCACCCCGACCCTCCCCCCCCCGCACCGCCCCCCCCCCCCCACCCCCTTCCCAGACCCCCAGGACCCTCAGGAACACCCACCGCCCCCCCCCCCCCCCTTCCCAGACCCCCAGGAACCTCAGGAACACCCCACCCCCTCCCCCCACCCCCTCCCAGGCCCCAGGACCCTCAGACACCCCTCCCCTCCCCCCCCCCCCCCACCCCCCTTCCCCCCCCCCTCCACCACCAAAAAAAACCTTCCCCCCCCCCCCACCCCCCCTAGGAGCAACCTCACTGCTCTTTTAGGACCCCCCAGGACCCCTCTGCCCCCCTTTCCCACACTTACATTCCCCCTCAGACCCTCATGGACCCCTTTTACCCTGACTGCCGGATTCCTTAGGACCCCCCCTGCCCCCCCCATATCCCAAGCCCCTTAACCAGCCTAAGGGCCCCTCAGACTTCCCCCACCCCCCCAACATCAAATACGACCCCCCCAAGTACCTCAGTACCCCCCCCCCCCCCCCCGAATCCCCCAGACCCTCAGGACCCCCCTTAACTAAACCACCCTCCCAGGACCCTCAGAACCCCCCCAAAACCCCCGGCAAAAACATGAGAGGAGCAAAAGGAGGCGGGGCCTCCACCACCCACAGCACCAGGAGGTGGGGTCAGAGGTCAGGGGTGGGGTCAGAGGTCACGGATGAGGTTAGAGGTCAGGGGGTGGGCTCAGAGGTGATGGGGTCAGAGATCAGAGATGGGGTCAGAGGTCAGGGGATGGGGTCAGAGGTGATGGGGTCAGAGATCATAGGTGGGGCCAGAGGTCAGGGGATGGGGTCAGAGGTCAGAGATGATGGGGTCAGAGGTCAGAGGTGATGGGGTAAGAGATGATGGGTGGGATCAGGGGATGGGGTCAGAGGTCACAGGTGAGGTCAGAGGTCATGGGTGGGGTCAGAGATGATGGGTCAGAGATCAGGGGTGAGGTCAGAGGTCAGGGGATGAGATCGGGGTCATGGGGTGGGGTCAGAGATCACCGATGGGGTCAGAGGTCATGGGTGAGGTCAGAGGTGATGGGGTCAGAGTGGAATGGGGTCAGAGGTCAGAGGTGGTGGGGTCAGAGGTGATGGGGTGGGGTCAGAGGTGATGGGGTCAGAGGTCAGGGGATGAGATCAGAGCTCAGGGGGTGGGGTCAAAGATCACAGATGGGGTCAGAGGTCATGGGTGGGGTCAGAGGTGATGGGTCAGAGGTCATGGGGTGGGGTGAGTGGTCAGGGGATGAGGTCAGAGGTCATGGGTGGGTCAGAGGTCACAGATGGGTCAGAGATCAGGGGGTGGGGTCAGAGCTCATGAGTGGGGTCAGAGGTGATGGGGTCAGAGGTCATGGGTGGGGTCAGAGGTGATGTGGTCAGAGGTCAGGGTGGGGTCAGAGGTCAGGGACAAGGTTGAGCGACGGGGTAAGAAGTCAAAGAGTGAGACCAAAAGTAAGGGCTGGGGAGCGGGGTCAGATGTCAGAGGGGTGGGGAGAGAGGGGTCAGAGGTCAAGCCGTGGGGTCAAAGGTCAAGGGCCGCGGCCTCACCGTCTCACGGTCCTCCCCAGCGCTCCCCACCACTACCGCTTCCGCACGCATCCCCGCCTAAAGCCGGTTTTACGGGCGTAAAGCTGAGCTGCGGGCAGCCCCGGACCCGCACGGTTCTCTCCGAGCCGCCCGGATCTCCGCCGTGCCGCCATGTTGGGCTCCGCACCTGAGAGAAGCGCTGCGGCGCGTCGTGATGACGTCACGCAGGGGACAGCGGTCGCGAAAGAAGCGAGCGCCGCTCGGCGCGCGGTGATGACGTCACGCTGCGGAACCTCAGCTGCGAAAGAAGCGAGCGCCGCTCGGCGCGCGGTGATGACGTCAATTAAATGCGCCGGAAGGGGGAGAAGGAGGCGGATGTGAGCGCTGCGTGCGATTGGGGGCGGTGGGAACTGAACCGTGGGGGGGGGGACCGGGATCTGAGGGGGTGTGGGGGGGGGGGTCCGGGGGTTCCCCCATTTCCCCCTATTTTCTCCCATTCCACCCCAGGACCCCCCCATTTCCACCCCCCATTCCTCCCCAGTGCTCCCTAAAGACCCCCCATTCCCCCCCCAATTTCTCTCCAGCCCCCCCCCCCATTTCCCCCCAGCCCCCCCATCTCCCCCGTTTGCCCCCATTCCTCTCCAAGACCCCCCATTTCCACCCACTTCCCCCCGTTTCCCCTCAACCCCCCCCCCATTCCTCCCCAGTTTCCCCCAGTTTCCTCTCCAGCGCCCCCCCAGTTCTCCCCGCCCCCCATCCTCCCCCCATTTCCCCCATTCCTCCCCCGAGACCCCCCTATTTCCCCCCACTCCCCCCTAAAGACCCCCCCGTACCTCAATTCCTCTCCACGCCCCCCCCAACCCCCCCCAGTACTTCCCTTGAAGACCCTCTCAGTCCCCCCCCCAGTTCCCCCCATTACCCTCCAGTCCCTCACTCCATCCCCACTCCCCCCAAGACCCCCCAGTACCCCCCCAATCCCCCCCATCCCCGCCATTAACCCCCCCAAATCCCTCCTGATCCCCCCCCAACCCTCCCAGTCCCACCAGTGCCCCCCCAAAATCCCCCCCAGTTCCCACCCACTTCCCTACTCCACCCCCAGTACCCCCAGTCTCCACCATTCCTCCCATTCGCCCCCCCCCAAATCCTCCCAATCCCCCCCACCCTTCAGTCCCACCAGTCGCCCCCCCCCCAGTAACCCCCCCCCAATTCCCTCTAATTCCCCCCTCACCTCTCCCAGTCCCACCACTAACAGCCCCCCCCCCCCCCCCCCATGCCCCGGGGTCGCTGCTGGGGGGCTGCTTCTGGCTGCTGGGGGGGCTGGCAGTGCTGCAGACCTTCTATCTCTGGGCTCTGCCCCCCCCCCTCCCCCGTACAGCCCCCCCCGGCCCCCCCTCCCGACCCCGTTTCCCCCCCCTTCCCCGAGGGGTGCTGGATGCTTCGGGTTCTTTCCGTGTCTATCGCCATATTTTAGGACCCCCCCCACCCCGTTCTTTTTCGGACCCCCCCCTCGAATTGGTGCTGGCCACTCACGGCACCCCGGGACGGGTGGCGGGGGCTCTGGGGGGGCTGTTAGCCGGGGGGGGTGGGGAGGTCCGCTCTCGGTGGCCGTTTTCGGGGGGGCGGGGGGCGAAGCTTTGGGGGATCTGTTGGGAGCTTTGGGGCACTGCCGGGGTTTTTGGGGTCGCCTCCGTTTGCACGTAGTGCTGGGGGCCGCCGCCCCCCCCCCGGCCCCCCCCAGGACCCTCCCTCGACGCCCCTCCCCCCTACAAAAGTCGGGGGGCTGCGGGGCGGCCCTAAAACGTGTGGCGGCGGTCGCCGACCCCCCCAGTTACGTTTTGGGGGTGCCGTACCCAGGGAACCTATTGAGGAACGTGGCGTGGGGGGGGGCGGCGGGAGGGGACCCCCTTGGTGGGGGGGTCGGACCCCAAAATAAGGGGGGGGGACCCCAAACGTTCGTGCTGTTGGTGGATGCCGACGTGGTGCCGAGTGGGGGGCTGAGGGAGGGGTTCCTAAAGATGGTGGCCGAGGGGGGGGAACGGTGGGGACCCCCATTTATGGGGCGTCCCAGTGATTGGGTTGGGGGGGGGGTTGGGGGGGGACGCCGTGTCCTGGGGGTCCGCAACCCCGTAGAGGACCCCAAGAGGGTCAGTGACCCCAACCCCATAGGGAACCCCAACCCCATAGAGGACCCCAAGAGGTTTGGTGACCCCAACCCTATAGGGAACCCCAACCCCATAGGGAACCCCAACCCCATAGAGGACCCCAAGAGGGTCAGTGACCCCAACCCCATAGGGAACCCCAACCCCATAGGGAACCCCAACCCCATAGAGGACCCCAAGAGGGTCAGTGACCCCAACCCCATAGGGAACCCCAACCCCATAGGGAACCCCAACCCCATAGGGAACCCCAACCCCATAGAGGACCCCAAGAGTTTGGTGACCCCAACCCTATAGGGAACCCCAACCCCGTAGCGAACCTCAAGAGTTTCGGTGACCCCAACCCCATAGGGGACTCCAAGAGATTTGGTGACCCCAACCCTATAGGGAACCCCAACCCCATAGAGGACCCCAAGAGGTTTGGTGACCCCAACCCTATAGGGAACCCCAACCCATAGGAACCCCAACCCCATAGAGACCCCAAGAGGCTCCAGTGACCCCCAACCCCATAGGGAACCCCAACCCCATAGGAGCGACCCCAACCCCATAGAGGACCCCAAGAGGTTTGGTGACCCCAACCCTATAGGGACCCAAGCCCAAGACCCCAATAGGGAACCCCAACCCCATAGAGGACCCCAAGAGGGTCAGTGACCCCAACCCCATAGGGAACCCCAACCCCATAGAGGACCCCAAGAGGGTCAGTGACCCCAACCCTATCGGGGACCCCAACCCCATAGGGGGTCCCAAGAGATTCAGTGACCTCAACCCCATAACGGTCCCCAAGAGATTTGGTGACCCTGACCCTATAGATGACCCCAATGCTGTGAATGAACCCAAAAGCCTCCATGATCCCCACAACCTCGGCGTTCTGAAGGACCCCGATGTCATCGAGGACCCCAACCCCGTGATCCCAAAGAGGTTTGGTGTCCCCAGTGCCAGCACTCTGAAGGACCCCAACGCCATCAAAGACCCCAATGCCATTAGAGACCCCAATGCTATGGAAGACCCCAACCCCAATTTGGAGGTCCCTGGAAATTTCAGTGACCCCAAAGACAACCCTCTGAAGGACCCCAAAGCTCTGAAGGACCCCAAAGCCCTGGAAGACCCCAAAGCCCTGGAAGATCCTCACACCATCGAAGACCCCAATGCCATGGAAGACCCCAAAGCCCTGAAAGACCCCAAAGCCCTGAAAGACCCCGAAGCCCTGGAAGACCCCAAAAGCCCTGAAAGACCCCCACACCATCAAGGACCCCGATGCCATGGAAGATCCCAAAGCCCTGAAAGACCCCAAAGCCCTGAAAGACCCCCACACCATCAAAGACCCCAGTGTCATGGAAGACCCCAATGCCATCGAAGACCCCAATGCCGTCGAAGATCCCAAAGCCCTGAAAGACCCCAAAGCCCTGGAAGACCCCAAAGCCCTGGAAGATCCCCACACCATCAAAGACCCCAATGCCATCGAAGACCCCAATGCCATGGAAGATCCCAAAGCCCTGAAAGACCCCAAAGCCCTGAAAAACCCCCACACCATCAAAGACCCCGATGCCATGGAAGACCCCAATGCCATGGAAGACCCCAAAGCCCCGAAAGACCCCAAAGCCCTGAAAGACCCCAAAGCCCTGGAAGACCCCAAAGCCCTGAAAGACCCCCACACCATCAAGGACCTCAGTGCCATCGAAGACCCCAATGCCATCGGAAGATCCCAGAACCCTGAAAGACCCCAAAGCCCTGGAAGACCCCAAAACCCTGGAAGATCCCCACACCATCAAGGACCCCAATGCCATCGAAAACCCCAATGCCATGGAAGATCCCAAAGCCCTGAAAGACCCCAAAGCCCTGGAAGACCCCAAAGCCCTGGAAGATCCCCACACCATCGAAGACCCCAATGCCATCGAAGACCCCAAAGCCCTGAAAGACCCCCACACCATCAAAGACCCCAATGCCATCGAAGACCCCAATGCCATGGAAGACCCCAAAGCCCTGGAAGATCCCCACACCATCGAAGACCCCAACGCCATCAAAGACCCCAATGCCCTGGAAGACCCCAAAGCCCTGAAAGACCCCAAACCCTGAAAGACCCCCACACCATCAAGGACCCCAGTGCCATCGAAAACCCCAATGCCATGGAAGATCCCAAAGCCCTGAAAGACCCCAAAGCCCTGAAAGACCCCACCCATCAGACCCACTGTCAAAAGACCCCGAAAGCCTGGAAGACCCCAAAGCCCTGAAGACCCCCACACCATCAAGGACCTCAGTGCCATGAAGACCCCAATGCCATGGAAGACCCCAAAGCCTCTGAAGACCCCAAAGCCCTGGAAAGAACCACCAACCCTGAAGGACCCCCATGCCATCGAAGACCCCAATGCCATCGAAGACCCCAAAGCCCTGAAAGACCCCCACACCATCAAAGACCCCAGTGTCATGGAAGACCCCAACGCCATCGAAGACCCCAAAGCCCTGGAAGACCCCAGAGCCCTGGAAGACCCCAAAACCCTGAAAGACCCCCACACCATCAAGGACCCCAGTGTCATAAGAGACCCCAACGCCATCGAAGACCCCAATGCCATGGAAGATCCCCACACCATCGAAGACCCCAATGCCATCGAAGACCCCAAAGCCCTGAAAGACCCCCACACCATCAAGGACCCCAACGCCATGAAGGACCCCAACGCCATGAAGGACCCCAAGACTTTGGACGACCCCGGTGTTCCCAACGCCATCGAGATCCCCAACCCCATGGACGACCCCCACCCCCCAAGTGCCCCCACTGCCCCATGGGAGCGGGTGGTCTTCGTGCTGCCAGCCTTCGAGGTGCGCTCGGGGACCCCGATCCCAGCCACGAAAGCGGAGCTGCTGCACTTATGGGGTTTGGGGGCAGCTCGACCTTTCTATGGGGCTCTGTGCCCGCGGTGCCAGGCACCCACCGACTATGGGAGGTGGTGGGGGCTGCCCCCGGGACCCCCAGCTGAGGGTGGCCTACGAGGCCCCATGGAGGGACCCTTGGGAGCCCTTCTATGTGGGGCCGGCCCAAGGCGTGCCCCCCTTCGACGAGCGCTTTGTGCAGTACGGCTTCAACCGCATCAGCCAGGTGAGGAGGGGGCTGTGGGGTGGCTGTTGGGACTGTGGGTGCTGTGGGGTGGACGTTGTGGCTGCAGGGTGGATGTTGGGGTTATGGGGTGGACGCTGGGGCTATGGGGTGGCTATGAGGGTTGTGAGTGCTGTGGGTTGGCCATTGGAGCAGATGGGGTGGTTTGGGTGGGGGTTTAGGGTGCTGTGGGGTGGACTCTGGGGGCATGGTGGGGTTGGCCTGCATGAGGGGTTTAGGGGCGTGGGGTTGGCTCATTGGAGCAATGGGGTGGTTGTAGGGGCTATGGGGTGGCTGTAAGGGGCTTGGGGTGGTCTGTAGGGGCTATGGGGTGGCTATGAGGGTTGTGAGTGCTGTGGGTTGAGTAGAGGGGCTGTGGGTTGGCCATTGGAGCAATGGGGTGGCTGTAGGGGCTATGGGGTGGCTGTGAGGGTTGTGAGTGCTGTGGGTTGGCCATTGGAGCAATGGGGTGGCTGTAGAGGCTATGGGGTGACTGTAGGGGCTATGGGGTGGCTATGAGGGTTGTGAGTGCTGTGGGTTGGCCATTGGAGCAATGGGGTGGTTGTAGGGGCTATGGGGTGTCTGTAGGGGCTGTGGGGTGGCTATGAGGGTTGTGAGTCCTGTGGGTTGGCCATTGGAGCAATGGGGTGTTGTAGGTGCTGTGGGGTGGACCTGGGCTATGGGGTGTGGTCATGGGGTTGATGAGGGGCTGTGGGTTGGCCATTGGAGCAATGGGGTGGTTGTAGGGGCTATGGGGGTGGCTGTAGGGGCTATGGGGTGGCTGTAGAGGCTGTGGGGTGGCTATGAGGGTTGTGAGTGCTGTGGGTTGGCCATTGTAGCAATGGGGTGGTTGTAGGTGCTATGGGGTGGCTGTAGGGGCTGTGGGGTGGCTGTAGGGGCTGTGGGGTGGCTGTAGGGGCTATGGGGTGGTTGTAGGGGCTGTGGGGTGGCTATGAGGGTTGTGAGTGCTGTGGGTTGGCCATTGGAGCAATGGGGTGGTTGTAGGGGCTGTGGGGTGGACGCTGAGGGCTAGTGGGGTGGTCTAGTAGGGCTTGGGGGTGTGAGTGCTGTGGGTGTTGGCATGTAGAGGGGTCTGGGGCTGGGGTTGGCCTGGTGCGAGGGGCTATGGGGTGGCTGTAGGGGCTTGGGGTGTGGCATGGGGTGCGTGGGGCTATGGGGGTGAGGGTTGTGAGGCTTGGTGAGTGGGTGTGGGTTGGCCATTGGAGCTATGGGGTGTCTGTAGGGTCTATGGGGTGGTCACTGGGGCTATGGGGTGGCTGTGAAAGCTGTGGGTTGGATATAGGGGCTGTGGGGTGGTTGTAAGGGCTGTGGGGTGGTCTCTGGTGCTGTGGGATGGCCAGTGGTGCTATGGGGTGGCTAGGGGGTGGCTATGGAGTGGTGGGTTGGCCACTAGGGCTATGGGGTGGCTACAGGGTGGTGGGTTGGCCACTATGGGGTCATCACTGGGCTATGGGATGGCTGTGGGGCGGTGGGCTGACTGCTGTGGTTATGGGATGGCTGTGGGGACTACGGATCAAACACTGGGGTTTTAGATAGCTTTAGGGTCCTGTAGGTGCTATGGGGTGGCGTGGGGGACCCATGGGTGCCATAGGGGAGACCTCAGGGTGCTGTAGGGTTCTGTGGGACGCAGCCTGGGCTGACACTTCACCCCCCCCCAGGCGTGCGAGCTGCACGTGGCCGGGTTCCGCTTTGCGGTGCTGGACGGCGCCTTCGTGGTCCACCGTGGCTTCAAGGAGGCAGGAGGCTTCCATGGGGCGAAGGAGGCCGAGCTGACCCACAACCGGCAGCTCTACCGCCGCTTCCGCGCCGAGCTGCACCAGCGCTACCCCGACTCACCACGGCGGTGCTGACAGCGTGGGGTGCTGAGTCCTGGGGTGTGGGGTCCGTTGGCGTTGGCCTGGGTCTCATCAGTGTGGGTCCCGTTGACGTTGGTCCCATTGAGCGTGGCCTACTGGGTCCCATTGACATTGGCCAAGTGGGTCCCGTTAATGTTGGTCCCATTGGTGTTGGCCAACTGGATCCCATTGGCACTGGTCCCATTGACTGTGGCCTACTGGGTCCCGGTGCTACTGGTCCCATCAACATTGGCCATGTGGGTCCCATTGGTTCTGGTCCCATTGAGTGTGACCTACTGGATCCCATTGGTGTCGGTCAGGTTGATGTTGGCCAACTGGATCCCACTGGCACTGGTCCCATTGAGTGTGGCCTACTGGGTCCCGTTGCTACTGATCCCATCAACATTGGCCAACTGGGTCCCATTGGTTCTGGTCCCATTGAGTGTGGCCTACTGGGTCCCATTGGCACTGGTCCCATTCGGTGTGGCCTACTGGGTCCCGTTGCTCCTGGTCCCATCAGCATTGGCCACGTGGGTCCCATTGGTTCTGGTCCCATTCACTGTGGCCTAATGGGTCCCATGGCTACTGGTCCCATCAGCATTGGCCACGTGGGTCCCATTGATGCTGGTCCCATTGATGTTGGCCTACTGGGTCCCATTGGTTCTGGTCCCATTGAGTGTGACCTACTGGATCCCATAGGTGTTGGTCAGGTTGACATTGGCCAACTGGATCCCACTGGCACTGGTCCCATTGAGTGTGGCCTACTGGGTCCCGGTGCTACTGGTCCCATCAACATTGGCCACGTGGGTCCCATTGGTTCTGGTCCCATTGAGTGTGGCCAACTGGATCCCATTGGCACTGGTCCCATTCGGTGTGGCCTACTGGGTCCCGGTGCTACTGGTCCCATCAACATTGGCCACGTGGGTCCCATTGGTTCTGGTCCCATTGACTGTGGCCTACTGGGTCCCGGTGCTACTGGTCCCATCAACATTGGCCAACTGGGTCCCATTGGTTCTGGTCCCATTGATGTTGGCCTACTGGGTCCCATTTGGTTCTGGTCCCATTCAGTGTGGCCTGCTGGGTCCCATTGGTGTTGGTCAGGTTGACATTGGCCAACTGGGTCCCATTGGTTCTGGTCCCATTGACTGTGGCCTACTGGGTCCCATTGACATTGGCCAAGTGGGTCCCGTTGGCGTTGGTCCCATTGATGTTGGCCTACTGGATCCCATTGGCACTGGTCCCATTGACTGTGGCCTACTGGGTCCCGGTGCTACTGGTCCCATCAACATTGGCCAACTGGATCCCATTGGTTCTGGTCCCATTGAGTGTGGTCTACTGGGTCCCATTGGTTCTGGTCCCATCAGCATTGGCCATGTGGGTCCCATTGATGCTGGTCCTATTGATGTTGGTCAACTGGGTCCCATTGGTTCTGGTCCCATTGACTGTGGCCTACTGGGTCCCGGTGCTACTGGTCCCATCAACATTGGCCACGTGGGTCCCATTGGTTCTGGTCCCATTCCCTGTGGCCTACTGGGTCCCATTTGGTTCTGGTCCCATTCAGTGTGGCCTACTGGGTCCCACTGGTGTTGGTCAGGTTGACATTGGCCAACTGGGTCCCATTGGTTCTGGTCCCATTGACTGTGGCCTACTGGGTCCCATTGGTTCTGGTCCCATTCAGTGTGACCTACTGGATCC
The DNA here is from genome assembly GCA_021292215.1 of Lophura nycthemera. Taxonomy (NCBI): domain Eukaryota; kingdom Metazoa; phylum Chordata; class Aves; order Galliformes; family Phasianidae; genus Lophura; species Lophura nycthemera. Next base: position 10,403 of record JADANK010000637.1, read on the forward strand.
CATTGGTGTTGGTCAGGTTGACATTGGCCAACTGGGTCCCATTGGTTCTGGTCCCATTGAGTGTGGCCTACTGGATCCCATGGCTACTGGTCCCATCAACATTGGCCACGTGGGTCCCACTGATGTTGGTCCCATTGATGTTGGCCTTCTGGGTCCCATTGGTGTTGGTCAGGTTGACATTGGCCAACTGGATCCCATTGGTTCTGGTCCCATTGAGTGTGGCTTACTGGATCCCACTGACATTGGCCAAGTGGGTCCCGTTGATGCTGGTCCCATTGGTGTTGGCCAACTGGATCCCATCGAGGTTGGCCATGAGGATCCTGTTGCCCGTGGTCCCGTTGATGTTGGTCTCCTTGACGTTGGCCAACTGGGTTCCATTGTTGTTGGCCAAGTGGCTCCCATTAAAATTTGTGCCATTGACGTTGGCCAACTGGATCTCGTTGTCGTTGGCCAACTGGATCCCGTGGGGTCATACTGGATCTCCATCCATTGCATTGGGGACACTGGGGACATTGGGGACGTGGGGGCATTGGGTCGTGTTGGGTCTCCATCCATTGGTTTGAGGACATTGGGGACATTGGGGACATGGGGTCATTTTGGGTCTCCATCCATTGGTTTGGGGCACTGGGGACATTGGGGACATGGGGTCAGGTTGGATCTCCATCCGTTGGTTTGGGGACACTGAGGGCATTGGGGACATTGGGGACATTGGGGACATGGGGTCACATTGGATCTCCATCCATTGGTTTGGGGACATGGGGACACTGGGGACAGGGGACATGGTGGTGGGGACTGGGGATCATTGGGGTTGGGGACATGGGCATGTGGGGACACTGGGGCGGTTTGGGGACATCTGGTGGGGACAATGGGGACACTGGGGACATGGGGTCATTTTGGGTCTCCATCCATTGGTTTGGGGACACTGGGACATTGGGGACATGGGGTCACACTGGATCTCCATCCATTGGTTTGGGGACACTGAGAACAATGGGGACATTGGGGACATGGGGTCATTTTGGGTCTCCATCCATTGGTTTGGGGACATTGGGACATTGGGGACATGGGGTCAGGTTGGATCTCCATCCGTTGGTTTGGGGACACTGAGGGCACTGGGGACATTGGGGACACTGGGGACATGGGGTCACACTGGATCTCCATCCATTGGTTTGGGGACATGGGGACATTGGGGACATGGGGGACACGGATTGGGGCATCAGTGGGACATGGGGGACACTGGGGACATGGGGGACATGGGGTCATTGGGGATCTCCATCCATGGGGATTGGGGACACTGGGGACACTGGGGACATGGGGTCATGGTTGGGGATCTCATCCATGTGGGTGAACTTGGGGACATGGGTCATTTGGGATGCTCATCCATTGGTTTGGGGACATGGGGATGTGGGGGACATGGGGTCAGGTTGGATCTCCATCCATTGGTTTGGGGACATTGGGGACATGGGGTCATTTTGGGTCTCCATCCATTGGTTTGGGGACATGGGGACATGGGGTCATTTTGGGTCTCCATCCATTGGTTTGGGGACACTGGGGACATTGGGGACATGGGGTCAGGTTGGATCTCCATCCATTGGACTGGGGACACTGGGGACATTGGGGACATGGGGTCATTTTGGGTCTCCATCCATTGGTTTGGGGACATGGGGTCATGTTGGATCTTCATTCATTGGTTTGGGAACACTGGGGACACTGGGAACATGGGGTCAGATTGGATCTTCATCCATTGGATTGGGGACATGGGGACATTGGGGTCACACTGGATCTCCGTTCATTGGTTTGGGGACATTGGGAACATGGGGTCATTTTGGATCTCCATCGATTGGTTTGGGGACATTGGGGACATGGGGTCACGTTGGATCTCCATCCATTGGTTTGGGGACACTGGGGACACTGGGGACATGGGGTCATTTTGGATCTCCATCCATTGGTTTGGGGACTTGGGGTCACACTGGATCTCCATCGATTGGTTTGGGGACACTGAGGGCACTGTGGACACTGGAGACATGGGGTCATTTTGGGTCTCCATCCATTGGTTTGGGGACACTGGGGACATGGGGTCATTTTGGATCTCCATCCACTGGTTTGGGGACATGGGGACATCGAGGGCAATGGGGACAAAGGGGACACTGGGGTCATGGGGTCGTGTTGGGTCTCCATTCGTGGCGTTGGGGACATCGGGGACATCGGGGACAGATGTGACATTGAGGACACACAGTCGTGTTGGGTCTCCATTTATTGCGTTGGGGACAAAAGGGGACACTGGGGACATGGGTTTCCCGATGGTTTTGAGTCCTTGGTGTGGGTGGCATCGGGGACACGCGGTGTGGCACCGTCCCACATCCCTTGGGGACACTGGGGACGTCGAGCCGTGGGGCATCTCCGCATCATCCGAGGTGTTGGGGGGGGTCCTTGGGGTCAGGGACGTCGGGGACATCGGGGACATTGGGGACACTGGGGGTGTTGGGGACATTGGGGGGGCGTTGGGGGACGCTGAGCCACAACACGTCTCAGTCCCTCAGGCTGGGGACATTGGGGACATCTCTGGGTCCCCGGGGTTGGGGACATTGAGTCACAACGTCCCCAACCCTTCGAGGTGCCACACGTTTATGGGGGAGCTCTGCCAAAAACGCAGAGCCTGGGGTTGGGAGGGGGGGATTGGGGGAGAGAGGGGGGGGGGGACACGAGGACGGTGACAAAGGGACGAGGACGGTGACGAGGGATGGGGACACTCCTGGGGGGGGACAATGGGACAATCGTCCCCCAATTACCTTAGAGACTCGTTACGAGTTAAATTAGCACGAAAGGCCCCGGGGGGGGCGCGGGTGGGGGGCGGCCGGGGCCGGGGGGACGGTGGCACCAGGCCGGGGTGACAATGACAATATGCCATACTGGGGGCAAGTCGCGTCACAGACTTAGTTCAGAACGACGGGGCGCGCTGGCTTCCGGCTGTGGGGGGAGAATAAAGGGTGTTAGGGACCCCCGGAGAAACCCCAAAGCCATCAGACCCCAAAGATCCCAGAGACCCAAAGTGGGGACCCCGTTGTCACCCACCGCCACGGTGCCACCCAGGACCCCGCGGTGACCCAACTGTGCCACCCAACTGTCACCCATGGGAGCCCACTGTGGGGGTGGTCACCCAGGACCCCAAAGTCGCCAGTGACCCGAATGGGAACCCCGTATGGGGGACCCCATTGTCACCCACCATGTCGGTGTCACCCAGGACCCCCCATCTTGACCTCAGTGACCCAACTGTGCCATCCCATATTGTGCACCCAACTGTCACCCATGGGAGCCCACCGTGGGGGTGGTCACCCAGGACCCCAAAGTCCCCATTCACCCAAATGGGAACCCCATATGGGGGGACCCCATTGTCACCCACCATGTCGGTGTCACCCAGGACCCTGCATCTTGACCCCAACGACCCAACTGTGCCATCCCATATTGTGCACCCAACTGTCACCCATGGGAGCCCACCGTGGGGGTGGTCACCCAGGACCCCAAAGTCGCCAGTGACCCGAATGGGAACCCCATATGGGGGACCCCATTGTCACCCACCATGTCAGTGTCACCCAGGACCCCCCGTCTTGACCTCAGTGACCCAACTGTGCCATCCCATATTGTGCACCCAACTGTCACCCATGGGAGCCCACCGTGGGGGTGTCACCCAGGACCCCAAAGTCACCAGTGACCCGAATGGGAACCCCATATGGGGGACCCCATTGTCACCCACCATGTCGGTGTCACCCAGGACCCCACATCTTGACCCCAGTGACCCAACTGTGCCATCCCATATTGTGCACCCAACTGTCACCCATGGGAGCCCACCGTGGGGGTGGTCACCCAGGACCCCAAAGTCGCCAGTGACCCTAATGGGAACCCCATATGGGGGACCCCATTGTCACCCACCATGTCGGTGTCACCCAGGACCCCACATCTTGACCCCAACGACCCAACTGTGCCATCCCATACTAGGGAACCCATTGTCACCCACCATGGAGATGTCACCCAGGACCCCTTATGCCCACCCCAAAGTCCCCAGTGACCCATCCCATATCGTGCACCCAAATGTCACCCATTGTCACCCACCACGGAGGTGTCACCCGGGACCCCATATGCCCCCCCCAAAGTCCCCAGTGTCCCAAATGTCCCAGACCAGAAACCCGACTGTCACCCATAGGAAGCCTACGTGCAGATGCCACCCCATAGCATCCTCCCCACCCCATAGCATCCTCCCCACCCCATAGCAGCATCCTCCCCCCACCCCATATCATCCCCATCCCCCTACCTTGGCGGAAGGCGTCCTGGAGGCGGCTCTGGGGGAGTTGATACAACTCAGCGAAGGGGTCGCGGGGCGACCGGGGTTGTGGGGGTGGGCGCGGGCTGGGGACCCCATTGGGGTGCCTGGGTCCCCCCCCTGTAGAGGTGGTGACGGCGGCAGCCGCCAACCCCCGCAGCAGACGACGCAGAGCAGTGGGGCCGGGGGGGGCCGACGTCGGCGGCGGTGACGTTTCGGGGGTGAGAAGAGATCCGGGGGTCCCTCCAGTGACCCCCCCGGGGCTTTCGGGACTCGGTGGCAGTTTTTCAGGAACGGCTTCGGGGGGCTCCGGGGGTCCGAAGGCGAAAGGCGGCGCTTGCCGGGGGGTGTAGGGAGGCGTCCAGGTTTCGGTTGCTGCCCCCCCCGGCACGTCGGGGGCCAAACGGGTGCCCACAGCCAAACCCATGCCGATGTTGGCCCCCAATGCCAGCCCCACGGCGGGACCCACGGCGTTGGGTCTGATGGCACCCAGCCCGACGCCGGATCCGGCGCCGGCAACGATGTTCGGTCCGACGCCGGTGCTGATGGCGGGTGGAAGGGCAGAGTCAGAGTTGGCTCCGAGGCCGAGTCCAACGCCGGTGCTGACGTCGGTTCTGAGTCCAACGTTGGCTCCGACGGCGAAGCCGAGGGCGGATCCGATGCCGGCAGCACCGCCGGCTCCAACTCCAGCTCCGACGGCGAGCCCGACGCCGGCGCCGATATCCGGTCCCGGTGCAGAGCTGTTGGCTCCAACGTTGGCTCCAAGACCCAAACCGACACCGGGTCCGAGAGCGGAGCCGACACCGGGGCTGAGGTTGGCTCCAACAGCAGCTCTGGCACCGGCACCGACAGCTGATGGGAGGGGAGCACCGCCGTTGGCTGCAGCGCCGAGTCCGATGGCAACATCGACCTCAGAGCCAAGGGTAGAACCAACGTTGGCAGCAACGCCGGCTCCCATGGCAATTCCAGCACCGGATCCAAGGGTGGAGCCTACATTGGCAGCAACGCCGGCTCCCATGGCAAGTCCAGCACCAGATCCAAGAGTAGAATCAACGTTGGCACCGATGCCGGCTCCAACTGCGAGTCCAACACCAGATCCAAGAGAAGAGCCAACATTGGCGCCGACGCCGGCTCCCATGGCAAGTCCAGCAACGGATCCAAGAGTAGAACCAGCACTGGCACCAACACCGGATCCCATGGCAAGTCCAGATCCAAGAGAAGCCAACATTGGCGCCGACGCCGGCTCCCATGGCAAGTCCAACACCGGATCCAAGAGTAGAACCAGCACTGGCACCAACACCGGATCCCATGGCAAGTCCAGATCCGAGAGTAGAGCCAACATTGGCACCGGCGCCAGCTCCAACAGCAAGTCCAGATCCAAGAGTAGAGCCAACATTGGCACCGACACCGGCTCCGATGCCAAGTCCAGATCCATGTGTAGAGCCAATGCTGGCACCGACGCCGGCTCCAACAGCAAGGCCGACGCCGGATCCAAGAGTAGAGCCAACGCTGGCACCGACACCGGCTCCAATGGCAAGGCCGACGCCAGGTCCGACACCAGATCCGAGAGCGGAGCTGACATTGGTTCCGAGAGCAGCTCCGAGGCCAAGTCCAACCGTAGATCCAAGGGTAGAGGCGGCATTGGTTCCGATGTTGGCTCCGAGGCTGAGTCCGACGCTGGTTCCAACGCTGGCACCCACAGTGAGTCCGACGCCGGCGCCGAGGTCGGTTGGAAGAGCAGAACCAACGGCCCCAATGCCGAGCCCAACACTGGCTCTGACGCCACCGCCGAGCCCAGATCCGATGTTGGCACCGATGTCGAGAGCCACGCCGGCTCCGAGCCCGTGGGCAGCGTCTGCTCCGGCGTTGGTTTGGAGGCCGGCTGCCATGCCGTCCGCAGCACCGGGCCCGAGGGCTGCTGCAATATCAGCCCCAAGAGAGGGGCCAACGCCGGGGCTGCCGCCTGCCGCCACGCCAAGGCCGACGTCGACTCTGATGCCGGCGCTGATGTCAGCACCAAGGTTGTGTCCGACGCCGTCTTCAAGACCACGGCCAACGTCCATCCCAACGCCGGGCTCAGCGTTGGCCCCAAGGCCGATCCCAAGGCCGTGTCCCACGCCGGATCCAAGAGAAGGGTCAACGTTGGCCGCGGCGCCGTGTTCCATGGCGGCTCCGAGCCCAGATCCCACGTTTGTTCTGAGCCCGTGTCCAACACCGGCTCCAATGCCGGCTCCAACGTTGGCAGTGGCGTTGGCTCCGTGTCCGATGTCAGCTCCAACTCCGACCCCAAGGCCAAGCCCAACGCTGGCTCCACCACTGGCTCCAAGCTCGGCTCCCAGCATGAGATCAACTCCAGATCCAACACCGGGGCCAACGTCAAGACCGGCGCCGACGCCGAGATCCCCACCGGCTCCGATGTCCGCCCCAGGGAAAGTCAAACCCAGGACCAAAGGAATCCGGGGGTCCTGGAGGGGCTTCAGCTGCCAGTTGCTGCCGCAGACACCAGGCTTCGGCCTCACTGTGGGAGAAATCGGGGCGTCAGTAGTGCACACAGATAATGGGGTCTGCTGTGGGGGCACCTTTGGGTGCTGCACTCACCTGATGATGAAGTTGTGGGCGAGCAGAGCCGGGCCCTCGGGGCGCAGGCGGGTGTAGACCCAGTCCAGCCCAGGCCATCCTTGCGCTGCAGCCTCGTCACCAACTCCCCCCTTGCCTCTCCTCCTGCACCCGCTGTGGGGAGAAAAGGGGACATCAGTGGGGGGGGGGGGGGGATGGCAGGGATGGGG
>JADANK010000637.1:22500-27175 GCA_021292215.1 Lophura nycthemera
GGAGGCGCCTTTGGTGGAGCGGAGCATCCTCGCGCCGCGCCGCGCATCCCGAGCCCCGCTTATATGGCTCCCGGGCCAGCCGACGTCACCGTGACGTCACCCGCGGGGAGGGGGGGGGGAGCGTCAGTGCTGACGTCATCACGCGCACGGAGCGGGGGGGGGAGCGGGGGGGAGGGGGAGAGCGGTGGTTTCACACCGAAATAGGAGATGGCGCGCGGAGAGGGGCGGGGATTGGGGAAGGGGGGGGGTGACGGTGGGGGGGACTGGAGGGATGGACAGAGGGACGGATATAGGGATGAATGGGGGGCGATGGGGATGGACAGAAGGACGCTGGGGTGGATGTGGGGACGGATGAGGCCGATGTGGGGCAATGGTGATGGACAGACGGACACTGGGATGGATGTGGGGATGGATGGGGTTAATGATAGGTGATGGGGGCAGACAGACGGACACGGGTGGATGTAGGGATAGGTGGGGTCAATGTGGGGCAATGGAGATGGACAGACGGACGCTGGGATGGATATGGGGATGGATGGGGTCAATGATAGGTGATGGCGATGGACAGACAGACACTGGGGTGGACAGAAGGATGGGCATGAGGGACGGATGGGGTCAATGGAGGCATCGAGAACGGACAGACGGACATCGGGAAGGACAGCGGGGGTCAATGGGGAACGGGAGGGGTCAATGGGGGGAGGAGGACAGATGGACACGGCAATGGGATTCAATGGAAGCGGTAATGGGGGGTCGTGGGGGGGGGCAATGGGGCAGCACTGAGACTGGGGACAGACGGGTGGACAGAAGGGGCACTGGGGGGGAGGAAGGGACAGACGGACCCCAGAATGGACAGAAGGACGGACAGAGCCAATGGGGTCCTTGAGGAACCAATGGGGGAGAGGGGCTATGGGGTCAACGTTGGGGGGCAGAACCCAACATCTGGGGGGAGGGATGGATGGACAGAGGGATGGGGGGGGGACGGACAGACGGACGCAGAGATTTGGGGGCGATGAGGGCCTCTTTCCCACCCTTCCACCCCCCCCCCCTCCCCTTCGTGAAAAGGCTCCGCCCCCCCCCCCCCACTGGAGCTCCGCCCCCACCCCAAAATCCATCGCTGCCAAATTTGGGCGCTGCGATCGGCGGAGCTAAAAATAGAGATTGAGGCTAAAAATAACCCGGATGGGGAGGGGGGGGGGGAAAGGGGGGGATTCCGGTGGGGGTGGAGTCCAAATTGGGGGGGGGGGGGGGGGGCAATGGGGTTGTTGGGGAGGGGTTGGGTGGGGGGGGGGGGGAAAGGGTTTGGGGGTCTGGGGGGGGAATGGGATTGCAGGGAGGGGTTTGGGGGATCCGGGGGGGGGTTATGGGATCCCCGTGGGGGGGCGGGGGGGGGGGGGGGGAGAAGGGAATTTGGAGGAGAGATGGATTTTGGGGGGGTGGGGGAGTGGGATTGTAGGGGATGGGGGTGAGAAGAAAGGGGTTTGGGGGGGGGTAAAAGGGGTTTGGGGGGGGGAAGAGGGGAGTTTTTGGGGGGTGGGATTTGGTGGTGAGGAAGAGGGGAGCTGGGGGGTGGGAATTAATGGGGGGGAGATGTGGGGGTTTCGGGGGGGGAAATGGAGGATTGGGGAGGGGTCCTTGGGGGGAGATTGAAATTGGGGGGGGGCCATGAAGGGTGGGAAGGAGGAGGTTGGGAAGGGCGGATGGGGGGGGGTCCATGGGAGGGGGTTTTTTTTTTGCTGGGGCTTTGGGGGGGGGGCTTTTTTGAGGGGGAGTGGGGGGGGGTTGAGGGGTCCGAGGAGGGGGGAAGTGGAAGAGTTTGGGGTCTTTGGGGTGGGGGAGGGTTGTGGGGTTTTCGGGGGGGGAATTGGTGCGAGGGGGGGGGGGGTTAAGGATTAAGGGGGGGCTCAGAGGGGTCGGATGGGGTTTAATTCGGGGGGGGGGGGCTCGAATTGTGGGCGGGGGGGGCAGAGATGGGGTTGGGAGGGGGGCTGAGAGCTCGTAGGGTTCGTACGGAGGGGACGGGAGGGGGGGCGGTGGCTCATTTCCCCCCCCCCCCCCCCCCCCCGAACAGAGCCGAGATGGGGGCGGGTTCGGTTGCCATGGAAACAGCGGGGATGCGGCGATGCGGAGATTGGGGGGGGGGGGGGGGGAGGGGTGGTCCCAAAAATGGCCCGAAATGGCGCGGAGATGGGGGGACCGAATGGATTCAGACCCCCCCCTCCCAAAAAAAAAAACGGATTCTGACCCCAAAAAGGACCCAAAATGCCCCAAAAGGACCCAACCCCCCCCCCCCCCCAAAAAAAAAGGGATTCTGACCCCAAAAAGGACCCAAAATGCCCCCAAAGGACCCAACCCCCCCCCTCCCAAAAGATTCTGACTCCAAAAGGGCCCAAAATGCCCCAGATGACCCCAAAATCGCCCCCCCCCCCCCAAATGGGTTCTGACCCCAAAAGGACCCAAAAAGCCCCAAAAGGACCCAACCCCCCCCCCCCCCCGAACCCAACCCCAAAAAGGGGCAAAACCCCCAATGCCCCCCCCCCCCAAAAAAGGGGGGGAAAAAACCCCCCTCCCCCAAAGCCCAACCCCCCCCCCCAAAGCCCAAAAAAAAAAAAAAAACCCCCCCCCCAAAAAAAAAAGGGATTAGACCCCCAAAAAAGGACCCCAAAATATCCCAAATCGCCCCCCCCCCCCCCCCCAAAAAAAAACCCCAACCCAACCCCAAAACGACACAAAGCCCCCGAAATGCCCAAACCCATTATTAAACTTTTATTAATATTATTATTTGGGGGGGGGGGGGGTCATTTCTTCTTGCCCCCCCCCCCTTCTTCCTCCGCCCCCCCCCCCCCCGGGCCTGGGGCACGGGGGGCCCTGGGATGGAACTCTGGGGGGGGGACACTGGGGGGGGGGGGGGGGGGACAAAGGGGGGGGGGGAAGGTTAGGGAGACCCCCCCCAAAATATAGGGGGGGACTCGAAATATAGGGGGGACCCCCAGTATGGGGACAGGGACCCCAAATGGAGGGGGGGACCCCAAATATGGGGATATGGGGACTGGGACCCCCCCCCAAATATAGGGGGGGACTCGAAATATAGGGGGGGACCCCCAATATTGGGACTGGGACCCCAAATATGGGGATACAGGGATAGGGAACCTTCCCCCCCCCCCAAATATAGGGGGGGACCCCCAGTATGGGGACAGGGACCCCAAATAGAGGGGGAGACCCCAAATATGGGGATGTGGGGACGGGGACCCCCCCCCAAAAATATAGGGAGGGACCCCAAATATAGGGGGGGACTCGAAATATAGGGGGGGACCCCCAGTATGGGGACAGGGACCCCAAATATGGGGACAGGGACCCCAAATAGAGGGGGGGACCCCAAATATGGGGATATGGGGACTGGGACCCCCCCCCCCAAATATAGGGGGGGACCCCAAATATAGGGGGGACCCCAAATATGGGGATATGGGGACTGGGACCCCCCCCCCAAATATAGGGGGGGACCCCAAATATAGGGGGGGACCCCCAGTATGGGGACAGGGACTCCAAATAAAGGGGGAGATCCCAAATATGGGGATGTGGGGACGGGGACCCCCCCCAAAAATATAGGGAGGGACCCCAAAATAGGGGGGCTCTAAATTAGGGGGGACCCCCATTTATAACCACCCCAAATACAGGGGGTGATCCCAAATATGGGGATATGGGGACGGGGACCCCCCCCAAATATAGGAGGGGACCCCAAATATAGAAGGGGACTCTAAATATAGGGGGGGACCCCCAGTATGGGGATAGGGACCCCAAATAAAGGGGGAGATCCCAAATATGGGGATATGGGGACTGGGACCCCCCCCAAATATAGGAAGGGACCCCAAATATAGGGGGAGACCCCAAATATGGGGATATGGGGACGGGGACCCCCCCCAAATATAGGGGGGGACTCGAAATATAGGGGGGGACCACAAATATGGGGACAGGGACCCCAAATGCAGGGGGGGACCCCAAATATGGGGGGAGACCCCACCAATATGGGGGGGATCCCTAAATATAGGGGGGGCTGCCCCCCAAATACAGGGAGACCCTGCCAATATAGGATTAGGAACCCCCCCCCAATATGGGAATTGGGCCCCCCCCCCAAAAATAGGCAGGGCCCCCAATATGGGAATAGGGACCCCCTCAAATACAGGGACCCCCCCCCAAGTATGGGGAGACCCCCCCCAATAATGGAATAGGGACCCCCCCCATAAAATATAAGGAATAAGGAGAGCCCCCCCCCCAAAATAAGGGGAGACCCCCTCCATACGGGGACAGGGACCCCCCCCAAATACAGGGAGACCCCCCCCCAATATAAGAATAGGACCCCCCCCAAATATGGGAATAGGGACCCCCCCCCCTATAATATAAGGAATAGGGAGAGCCCCCCCCCAAAAATGGAGAGAGCCCCTCTATATGGGGACAGGGACCCCCCCCCAATAAGAATAGGACCCCCCCCCCAATATGGGAATAGGGACCCCCCCCCTAAATTAAGGAATAGGAAGAGCCCCCCCCCAAATATAGGGAGACCCCCCCCCCAAAATATGGGGAGCCCCTCCATATGGGCACAGGAATCCCCCCCCAATATAAGAATAGGACCCCCCCCCAATATGGAAATAGGGACCCCCCCTAAAATATAAGGAATAGGGAGGCC
>JADANK010000638.1:0-40903 GCA_021292215.1 Lophura nycthemera
TGAAAAGGCAAAAGGAAATGCATGGTCAGAGGGGACAGCTGCTCGTGCCATGCCTGGTCCCATGCCCAGACCTTAACCCTTTTGATTTTAGAAGTGGACATGGACCACTTTGGTCCCCTCCCAAAAATTAAACCAATAGAATGGAACCGAATGGGCAAGAGTTTTGCAAATGGATCAGTCAGGATCCACACATCCAATTACCCCAATTACTCCCATAACCCCGATTCATCTCACAACCACAACGCATCCCAAGGCCCCAGAGATCCCATAGTCCCAGCACATGGCATAAAGCCAGCACTCTGCAGTCTTCTATCAGTTCCATTAAAGGGACTTTGGTGGTGGAAGGGGCTAGAAGGACTCACTCAGCTCTCTGCTCTGTGCCGCTGCAAAACAAAGCAGAAGAGATGGTCAGCAGGGCAGCTTGATTTGTGGGGACATCCCTAGAAGGTCTGGAACTTTCCACCAGCCCCACGGTCCATCCAAGTTCCTACCTTTCCACCCTTCCTTTTTCCCCTTCCTTCATTCCCAAAAAGAAGGGCAAACATTATTTCATGACCCCTGGGAATCTCAGGAAAAATCTCCCTTCCTCCTCCTGTGTACCTCCATGGATCAGAGCTCAGCACCACCCCGACCATCCCTGTCCCATCACAGCACCTCCGTGCTCTCCATCCCCTCCACTCTCAGCTCACCTTGCTTTCTATACAGAAAAACAATGATGACAGCAAATGACGCAACCAGAAGTGTGACAACCACAGCCAGAGCCACCTTCCAGGGATGGACGATTTGGGAAAAGGGATCTGGAAAAACATCAGGGCAAGGGTTCCTCTTCCATTGCCATATGTGGAAAATCAAGACTCAGATTTGGGAGATCCCAGAACCCAAAGAGGCAGCAACCACGGAGCAGTGACACACAATGGCTGCATTCCCAACTTGGTACAGGAGAAGGAGCTGCTGAGCATCCTGTGCCCACTGCCAGTGAGACACTGACACACACCCATCCCAGAAACCCAACCCAACCACCTCATCCATGCAGATCCATCCCCAAATCACACTGCGTGCCCACTCCAACTCCAGCATCTCATGGAGCAGTTCACCCCCGACCTCTTCCAAAGGCTACTGTCATTCAGCTCTCCATGCATGGACATAAGGATGAGGATGGGCAGAGGGGGGGGTGGGACACACAAACCCAGCGACACCTGGAGGCATCACCCCAGCCACTGACCTGACACCTCCAGGTCCACCACAGCTTCTGCATAGCCATCCACCATCTTGCACAACACAGCCGTACGAGCCACTATCAGAGGATCTCACAGCTGTGATGCGCAGATCCAGGTTTCCATCAGAGAGACCATCCCTGAGCAGTTCTGTCCTCCCTTTATATTCCTCCATCTGCTCCAGGTCCTCTCCATTTTGGTAGTGGTGCACAAGGCCAGAGGACCGGTGCTGGATCCATCTGATGTCCAGTGTCCAAGCATCCTTGCATGGGGACAAGTGGCAGCGCAGCACGACGTCCTGTCCCACGATGGCAGTGACACGGAGGCTCGGTGCCACCACCGTGAGCTGGGCTGGGCAATGAGAAGGCACAGAGAGACAGCGAGATGGTGGCTGTGTGAATGTGGGGGCACGGAGCGGCACAGGGTGAGTTGGTGTGTTCTCCATGCCATGTAAAAGCAGTGGAGAGGGAGCAGGAGGGAGTGGGGAAGGATTTGTGTGGGTGGGAGCCCACTGACGAGGTGTGGTGGAGGTGAAGAAAAGCCAGAAATTCTACCCCAAATGGCGTGTTTCATGATACACCCAAAGTGAAAGTAGAAGCCAAGTGTGTCTGGGTGCTGGGCTTGGGTCTGGCCTGCCTCATGGCCACTCCCCACCCCACAGGAAGACCTCTGCCAGGCACAGCGGTCCCACAGGACCCCTACCTGATCCCAGATGCAGGAGGTGCAGAACCACGAGATAAGGCAGGAGGGTCCTCCAGGGGAGGGCGAAAGTGGGGTGGTTGCAGCGCAATGTGGAGTGCATCTGTGCTGGGGAAGAGGAGGGGGGAAGGAGTTGGGGAAGGGAGAGAGAGGCAGAAGACTGAGAAGAAGACGGTGGAGGAGGTGGAGAAGAAAATGGGTGAAAAAATGGGAAAATGATGAGAGAAAAAGATAGGGTAAGGAGGTGGTATAGGAAATGGAGAAGGAGTTGGAGAAGGAGATGATGGAGAATATGAGGAAGAAGATTTGGAAAGAAGATGAGAAAAAATTCAGGAGGAATGTGAGAGTAGAAGCTGTATGGGAAGAAAGGGGCCCAGTGTGTTATAACCACCAGGGGAGGAGGAGATGGGGTCAGTCAAACATGAGCACAGCCACCACCGCCTTGGGCAGTGCCAGTGCTCCTCACAGGCTGTGGGACAGAGCAGGTGACCCCAGAAGGATTTCCCCTACAAGGAGCCCCCCAGAGACAGAAATCCCTCACCTGATCTGCAGGCAGTGCGTGGCTACACCCAGCTTCTCCTACCTTTGCCCAGTTTCTACCTTTGCCCAGCTTCCAGGTTCAATAGGAGGAACTTGGCCATGGATCAATGCGGGCAAAGGTTGGAGGACATTAAACACACCTCATTGCAGCTTCATGCAATTGTCTTTGCATCCTCCAGGAACATGGACCCAGGAGAAGCATTGTCATAGCACAGGGGAAAGCTGCAGGCTGTGCTCCATGAGCATTTCTCCCTATTTCTCCAACCTCCCACTGGTTACAGGAAGAAGTAGCACTGCCAGAGGGCTGGCGATGCTGATTACGCCTTGGAGCATCTGGGCCAGGTGGGAGCTTGCTCTACGCTATGCCCAAGATGTGGTGATTTCTTTGGTCAGTAAGGATTTTTAAGTAACTGACCATTAATGCAGGAGTTAACATCCTTTGCCCTGGGACACTCCCACAGGCCCTCTTTTAGGGCTCTGTGGATGAGGCACGGGTTTTTGTGGGAAGGTGGGGAGATTGCTTATGGGGGGGGATCACTCGGGGCAGTTGGGGCCTTGGGATGGGTTTTTTATTTTCTTGGTTTTGTTATTTTTTGTCCTTTAAGGTTTTTTGTTTTCTTCCTTTTTTTAGGTGCCCTGCAGGGGAGCCTTGTTCTGGGGGAAAGCAATTACAATGGTGAGAGGGCGGTTGTTGTCTGGGGTAGGAGCCCACATTGCTTGGTTCCCGGATGAAGACCTTCCAGCCGTTCCGTGGCCCACCAAACCCCTCAATAAGTGATAAACAATCAGTAATCGATTCCAATCAGCCAGGTTTGGCCTTTATTTATTGGTGAGAGACAACGCCGGGGTTAACACTTCAAAGTTTTCTAACCTCGGGTTTTTTTGCATGCATTCTTTTATTTTCAAAAACCGTTATGTTACCATGAGTTCCCAATGAAGCCTGATACAAATTGGGCCTGAACCTGATACAATTCCCCAAAAATTGTCCAATCCGTTTTCCAGGGATCTCCATCTTCTTCCATTTTGTTTCCTTTCAATGTTTTCTTTCATCCCAATTAAATTTCAGTTTGGGATTTGCTCATCCCATTCGGTGGTTGCTCAGGCCAGCTTTGGCTCACCAGAAATGTTGTGTTTTCACTCAATACAAACACTGTCTCCTCTTGGTCCCATTGTGGATTTCCTTGCTCACTTTGAGTTATCGTGTTTTTTTTATCCAATGCAATCAGTGATCTGGTAAGCTCAACACCTGTGGTTACTGTGAGGCGCAGTTCATCTCTCAGTCTGATTCTTCAGATGGTTTTCCTGGAAAAGAAAGAGAAAAGCAACGGATGCTGAGGTGGGACCGCTTGTCATCCCACAGGAAACCCCAAATTCCTTAGGTTTAGGGAAGACTCACCCAATGCTTCACTTCGTTCCACTGGAAAAGAACAAGAAAAGCGAAGCATGATGAGAGGAACATCTCATCCCACAGCTCACAGACAGACCCACATTTTTTTAATTTGGGAGGGAGGACTCACCCAGTTTTGCAGCTCGTTCTTCTGCAAAATAAATAAATAAGAAACTTATGATGAGAAGGTTTGGTTATCCATCCAATGGCCTGATGTCATGGGATTGACCCCCCAAATTCCTTCAGTTTACAGAGGGAGACTTACTCAGATCTGCAGCATTGAGTTCCTGCAAAGGAAAGCAGAAAAACAGTTTGAGAGAAAACAATCTCAATCCCCCATACTCCCACAGGCAGAACCGTAGGTTTTGTTTTTAAACTTTTTTGAAGAAGGGAGACTCACCCAGTTTTATAGCTAGTATCTCGGAAAAGAAACAAATAAGAAATGCAAAACGAAAAGGGTGAGATTATGATCCCATGGCTGATCCCAGGGGAAGACCCCAAATTCCTTCAGTATTAGGAGAGAGACTTACTCAGATCAGCAGCACTTAAATCTGCAAATGAAAAGCAGAAACAGTGCGTAATGAGAGGAATATCTCATCCACAGCTCCCACAGGAAGACCCCAGTGTTTTTAAATTTGGGAGGGGGAGGAACTCACCCCCATCTCTTTCACAGGTCCTTTCTCTGGAAAAGAAAAGGAAGGAAAAGGCAGTGCCTAGTCAAAGGTGCTTTATCATCCCATGCCAAAAAGGACCTTTGGTAAAGACCCTCAAATTCCCTTCAAGTTTACAACGGCCCAACTTTACTCCAACTTGAGTTCTGTTTCTCTGAAAAAAAAAGAAAGAAAAAGCATGGCATGGTGAGGTGGGACAGCTTTTCAACCCATGGGAAAGCCCATATTCCTTTGGTTTGGGAAGAAGGCTTACCCACTGCTTCACTTCTTTCCACTGAAAAAGAAAGAAGAAGCACGGCATGTTGAGGTGGGACAGCTTGTCATCCCATGGAAAACCCCAAATTCCTTTGGTTTGGGGCAGAAGACTCACCCAGTGCTTCAGTTTGTTCCACTGGAAAAGATAGAGAAAAGCAACACACAGTGAGAGGAACATCTCATCCCAAATCCACACGGGCCAGGACCCCTTTTTTTTCTAATTTTTTTGAGGAAGGAACTCACCCCAGTCTTTCAGCTAGTTTCTTCTTCCAAAAGGAACAATAGGAACGCAAGAGAGAAGGGTCAGGATGATCTCCCATGGCTTATCCCATGGGAAGACCCCAAAATTCCCTTCAGTGTAGGCCCCGGAAAAATTACCACGATCCCTGCAACCCTTATCCGCAAATGAAAAGGAAGAAACAGGTGATATTGAGCAGAACATCCCACCCCAGAGCTCCCACAGGAATACCCCAGCATTTTGAATTTCAGAGGGGAGACTCACCCATCTTTTTACAGTGTAAGTCTTAAATAGAAAAAAGAAAATGGTGCATGTGAGTTACTCTCATCCCAAAGCTCCCACAGGCAGACCACCTTTTTTTTTTCTAATTTGGGTTGAAGGACTCACCCAATTTTGTAGTCAGTATTTCTGCAAAAGAAATAAATAAGAAATGCATGACAAGAAGGGTGAGATGATCATCCCATGGCTGATCCCGTGGGAAGACCCCAGATTCCTGCAGTCCAGGGAGGGAGACTTACTCATATCTGCAGCACTTAAATCTGCAAATGGAAAGCAGAAACTATGTGATGAGAGGAACATCTCATCCCACAGCTCACACAGGGGGACTGCAGTGGTTTTATTTTGGAAGGGGAGACTCACCAATCTCTTCACAGTCCTTCTCTGGAAAAGAAAGAGAAAAGCAGTGCGTGGTCAGAGGGGATTTTTTTCCCATACGCAGTCCCTTGGGAAGACCCCAGATTCCCTCAGTTCAGCGACTGCAACTTACTCAGCTGTGAGTTCTGTTTCACTGAAATAGAAAAGAAAGAAAAAGCACGGCATGATGAGTTGGGACAGCTTGTCATCCCATGGGAAACTCCATATATCTTTGGTTTGGGAAGAAGACTCACCCACTGCTTCCCTTTTTCTTGCTGGAAAAAGAAAAAGAAAAACCACCGCCTGTTAAGGAGGGCAGTTGTCCTCCCCAGTTTCCTTTGGTTCAGGGCCCAAAGACTCACCCAATGCTTTGGGTTCGTTTCCACTGGGAAAAGAAAAGAAAAGCAAATTGCATTTGAGAGGAACATCTATGCCAACAGCCTCACACAGGCAGATCCCCTTTTTTTTCCCCAATTTTGAGGAGGAATTGGACCCAGTTTTGAAGCTTGATTTCTGCAAATAAGTAAAGAAACAGAGGAGAAGGGTTTGAAATTACATCCCACTGTTAATCGCATTGAAGACCCCAAAATTCCTTCGTACAGGGGAAGCCTTACTCAGATCTTGCAGCCACTTAAAATCTGCAAAGGGAAAAGGCAAAGAAAAAACCAGTGTGTTGATGAGAGGAACATCTCATCCCGTAGCTCAATCAGGCAGATCTCCCTTTTTTTTACTTTGGGAGCGAGGACTCACCCAGTTCGGCAGCTTGTTGCTCTGCCAAAGAAAAAAATAAGCAATGCATGATGAAAAGGGTCAGATTATCATCCCATGGCTGATCCCATGGGAAAAGCCCAAATGAGGGAGCACCTTCTCATCTCATGGCTACACCCATGCCCAGACCCCAAATCTTTTTGTTCTGGGAAGTGGCCAATGACCCCCCTGGTCTTAAGATGCAATTATACTAACATGGAGGAAGAAGCAAATACAGTAGCATCAGAAGATCAGAGGGAACAGCTTCCCATGGGGAAGAACCTAAGTCCTTTTGATTTTGGGAAGAAAACTCCCCATTTTCGCAGGCTTTTGTGCTGGAAAAGAAGGGCAGAGCCGTGAACGGGCAGAGGGGACAGCTGCTCATCTCCCGGCTGATGCATGGGGACAACCCTGAATTCCCTCACAGTGGGGAGGGGGATTACCCCAACCTGGCCCACCTTTCCCCTCCTCTCTGCAAAAGAGAAAAGCAAGGGAAAATGCATGGTTAGAGGGATTGCATTTTGACATCCCACCTCTGCTGTTATAAACAGATCCAATCTTTTTGTTTCGGGATTTGGCCAATGACCACTGTGATTCCAACTAAGCATGAAGGAAAAAAAGGAAACCCAAATAGGCAAAGGGTAATCGGAGAGAACAAACTTCGCAGGGAAGACCCAAAGTTATTTGGTTTGAGAAAGAAAACTCACCAGTGTTTTTCCAGCTTGTTGTCTGGAAAAGAAAGAGCAGTTGAACTTTCAGAGGGGAGAGCTGCCTTTCCCATGGCCTCTGCCATGGAAGCCCCTGAATTCCCTCAGAGTGGGGAAGGAGACTTACCCCAAACTCTGCATTTTCCTTTTCTCTCTGGCAAAAGAAAAGCCAAAGGGAATGCGTGGTTCAGAGGAACCACCTTCTCTTCCATGGCAACAGGCCTAACCCAGACCCGAATGTTTTTTTTTCTGGGAAGTGGCCAGTTGACCCCTGTGGTCTTAAGATTGCAATTATTTACTAACATGGGGGAGGAAAAGAAGCAAAATACAGTAGCACAGAAGATCGAGGAGAACAGGCTTTCCCATGGGAAGAAAACCTAAGTACTTTTGGGTTTGTGGAAGAAAACTCAACCTTGTCGCAGCTAAGTCTGCTGGAAAAGGAGCAAGCAGTGCCCGGTCAGGGGGACAGCTGCTCATCTCCCGGCTGATGGCATGGGGACACCCTGAATTCCCTCAGAGTGGGGAAAGAGACTTACCCAACTCCGCATCTTTTCTCTCTGTAAGTGAGCAGGGCAGCTTGGTTTGTGGGGACGTCCCCAGAGGGTCTGGACCTTTCCACCAGCCCCATGGTCCAGCCTCGTTTCTATCTTCCCTCCCACACACCTTTCCTCTTTCCCCACTCTTCATTCCCAAAAACAAAAGGCAAATTTTATTTAACAAGCAATAAGGGAATCTCAGGAAAAATCTCTCTTCCTCCTGCTGTGTACCTCCACGGAACAGAGCTCAGCACCACCCCGACCATCCCTGTTCCTGCACAACACCTCCCTGTGCTCCATCCCCTGCTTTTTCAGCTCACCCTTCTTTCTATGGAGAAAAGCAGTGCTGACAAATGAGCCAAGCAGAAGTGTGATGCCCACAGCCATAGCCACCTTCCAGGGATGGACGATTCGGAAAATGGGATCTGGAAGAAACATCTGGACAGTGGTTCATTATACATTCCTCTATGTGAAAAACAACAACTCGACCTTGGGAGGAATCCCAGAACCCAAGGGGGGGCAGCAACCAAAGGAGGCAGTGACACCAAAGGCAGCGGGCCCAGCATGGCCACAGGTGGGAGGAGCTGCTGAGCATCCTGTGCCCACTGCCACTGAGACTGGAAGGAAACCCCTCCCAGAACCCAACCCAACCACCTCATCCATAAGATTCCATCCCCGATCCAACCCGGGTTTGGTCCACTCCAACTCCAGCAAGGGGTCCAGAGTTGGTTGCAAGCTGCCAGGGGAGGAGGGATGGGGGTCGTCCAAACCATGAGTTCCATGAGCAACAGGCCAACCAACCACCTTGGGCAGTTGCCAGTGCTCCTCACAGGTGGGGGGCAGAGGCAGGTGCCCCCGAAGGATTTCCTTCTACCAAGGAGGCCCCGGAGGACAGGAAATCTCTCACCTGATCTGCAGGGAAGCTGGGATAACCCAGCTTCTCCTCCTTTTGCCCAGTTTTTTCTACCTTTGCCCCGCTCCGGATTTCAATGGAGGAACTTGGCCAGGTTCAATGTGGGCAAAAGGTTGGAGAAAATTAAACATATCCCACTGCCAGCTTCAATGCAATTGTCTCTGCACCCTCCAGGATCATGGACCCAGGAGAAGCATTGTCATAGCACAGGGGAAAGCTTGAGGCTGTGCTTCCAGAGCATTTCTCCCTATTTCTCCAACCCTCCCACTGGTTACAGGAAGAAGTAGCACTGCCCGGGGCTGGCCGATGCTGATTTACGCCTTGGAGGTCTGGGCCAGGTGGGAGCTTGGGCTTTCCTTACGCTATGGCCCAAGATGTGGTGATTTCTTTGGTCAGTAAGGATTTTTAAAGTAACTGACCCTTAATAAATGGCCGGATTTTAACATCCGGTTTGCCCTGTGACAACTCCCACAGCCTCTTTTTAGGTGCTCGTGGTTGAGCACGGTTTTGGGGAGAAGGTGGGAGATGCTTATGGGGGGGAGACAATCGGTTGCGGTTGGGCTTTGGTATGGGTTTTTTATTTTCTTTGGTTTTGTGTATTTTTTCTATTAATGTGTTTTTTCTTCCTTTTTAGGGCCGGCAGGGAGCCTTGTTTGGGGAACCAATACATGGTGAGAGGGTGGCTTGTTGGCTGATGAGCCCACCATTGGCTCTGGTTCCAGGATGAAAGACTCCAGCCTGTTCCGTGGCAACCAAAACCCTCAATAAGTGGATAACAATCAGTAATCGATTCCAATCAGGCAGGTATGCTTTATTCTATGGTGAGAGACAACGCGGTTAACCCAAGCAGTTTTTCTACCTCGGGTTTTGCTGCATCTTTTATTTTCAAAAACGTTATGTACTCATGAGATTCCCATGAAGCCTGATACATGGTCATGAAGCCTGATACATTTCCCAAAATGTCCATCCGTTTTCCAGGATCTCCATCTTCTTCCATTTTGTTCCTTTCTATGTTTTCTTTCATCCAATTAAATTTCAGTTGGAGATTGCTCATCCTCACTTCGGTGGTTGCTCAGGCAGCTTTGGCTCACAGAACTGTTGTGTTTTCACTCAATACAAACACTGTCTCCTCTTGGTCCCATTGTGGATTTCCTTGCTCACTTTGAGTTATCGTGTTTTTTTTATCCAATGCAATCAGTGATCTGGTAAGCTCAACTCCTGTGGTTACTGTGAGGCGCAGTTCATCTCTCAGTCTGATTCTTCAGATGGTTTTCCTGGAGAAGAAAGAGAAAAGCAACGGATGCTGAGGTGGGACAGCTTGTCATCCCACAGGAAACCCCAAATTCCTTTGGGTTGGGGAAGACTCACCCAATGCTTCACTTCGTTCCACTGGAAAAGAACGAGAAAAGCGAAGCATGATGAGCGGAACATCTCATCCCACAGCTCGCAGACAGACCCACATTTTTTTTAATTTGGGAGGGAGGACTCACCCAGTTTTGCAGCTTGTTCTTCTGCAAAATAAATAAATAAGAAACTTATGATGAGAAGAGTTGGATTATCATCCCATGGCTGATGTCATGGGATGACCCCAAATTCCTTCAGTTTACAGAGGGAGACTTACTCAGATCTGCAGCACTTGAGTCTGCAAAGGAAAAGCAGAAACAGTTTGATGAGAAGAACATCTCATCCCATAGCTCACACAGGCAGACCATAGTGTTTTTACTTTGAGAAGGGAGACTCACCCAGTTTTGTAGCTAGTATCTCTGGAAAAGAAACAAATAAGAAATGCAAAACGAAAAGGGTGAGATTATGATCCCATGGCTGATCCCATGGGAAGACCCCAAATTCCTTCAGTATTAGGAGAGAGACTTACTCAGATCAGCAGCACTTAAATCTGCAAATGAAAAGCAGAAACAGTGCGTAATGAGAGGAACATCTCATCCACAGCTCCCACAGGAAGACCCCAGTGTTTTTAATTTGGGAGGGGAGACTCACCCATCTCTTCACAGTCCTTCTCTGGAAAAGAAAGAGAAAAGCAGTGCATAGTCAAAGGTGCTTTATCATCCCATGCTCAGACCTTTGTAAAGACCTCAAATTCCTTCAGTTTAGCAACTGCAACTTACTCAACTGTGAGTTCTGTTTCTCTGAAAAAAAAAGAAAGAAAAAGCATGGCATGGTGAGGTGGGACAGCTTTTCAACCCATGGGAAAGCCCATATTCCTTTGGTTTGGGAAGAAGGCTTACCCACTGCTTCACTTCTTTCCACTGAAAAAGAAAGAAGAAGCACGGCATGTTGAGGTGGGACAGCTTGTCATCCCATGGAAAACCCCAAATTCCTTTGGTTCGGGGCAGAAGACTCACCCAGTGCTTCAGTTTGTTCCGCTGGAAAAGATAGAGAAAAGCAACACACAGTGAGAGGAACATCTCATCCCACAGCTCACACGGGCAGACTCCCTTTTTTTCTAATTTTTGAGGAAGGACTCACCCAGTCTTTCAGCTAGTTTCTCTGCAAAAGGAACAATAAGGAACGCATGATGAGAAGGGTCAGATGATCATCCCATGGCTGATCCCATGGGAAGACCCCAAATTCCTTCAGCGTAGGCCGGAAGACTTACTCAGATCTGCATCCCTTATCTCTGCAAATGAAAAGCAGAAACAGTGCATATTGAGCAGAACATCCCACCCCAGAGCTCCCACAGGAATACCCCAGCATTTTGAATTTCAGAGGGGAGACTCACCCATCTTTTTACAGTGTAAGTCTTAAATAGAAAAAAGAAAATGAGTGCATGATGACGTACATCTCATCCCAAAGCTCCCACAGGCAGACCACCTTTTTTTTTTCTAATTTGGGTTGAAGGACTCACCCAATCTTGTAGTCAGTATTTCTGCAAATGAAATAAATAAAAAGGGCTGACGAGAAAAGGGTTGGAGGAAAAAAATTGTTTCACCCATGGCTGATCCCGTGGGAAGACCCCAGATTCCTGCAGTCCAGGGAGGGAGACTTACTCATATCTGCAGCACTTGAATCTGCAAATGGAAAGCAGCAATTGTGTAATGAGAGGAACATCTCATCCCACAGCTCACACAGGGGGCCAGTTGGTTTTATTTGGGGAGGGGAGGGGAACTCCCATCTCTTCACAGCCTTTCTCTGGGGAAAAAAGAAAAGAGGAAAAGCAGGCAAGGTCAGAGGGGATTTTTTTCCCATACGCAGTCCCTTGGGAAGACCCCAGATTCCCTCAGTTCAGCGACTGCAACTTACTCAGCTGTGAGTTCTGTTTCACTGAAATAGAAAAGAAAGAAAAAGCACGGCATGATGAGTTGGGACAGCTTGTCATCCCATGGGAAACTCCATATATCTTTGGTTTGGGAAGAAGACTCACCCACTGCTTCACTTTTTTCTGCTGAAAAAGAAAGAAAAACCACCGCCTGTTAAGGAGGGACAGCTTGTCATCCCCAGATTCCTTTGGTTCAGGGCAGAAGACTCACCCAATGCTTTGGTTCGTTCCACTGGAAAAGAAAGAGAAAAGCAATGCATTGTGAGAGGAACATCTCATGCCACAGCTCACACAGGCAGAGTCCCTTTTTTCCCTAATTTCTGAGGAGGACTGACCCAGTTTTGGAGCTTGATTCTCTGCAAAATAAGTAAGAAACATGATGAGAAGGGTGAAATTATCATCCCACTGTTAATCGCATGTGAAGACCCCAAAATCCTTCAGTACAGGAAGGGAGCCTTACTCAGATCTGCAGCACTTAAATCTGCAAAGGAAATGCAGAAACCAGTGTGTGATGAGAGGAACATCTCATCCCGTAGCTCAATCAGGCAGATCTCCCTTTTTTTTACTTTGGGAGTGAGGACTCACCCAGTTCGGCAGCTTGTTGCTCTGCCAAAGAAAAAAATAAGCAATGCATGATGAAAAGGGTCAGATTATCATCCCATGGCTGATCCCATGGGAAAAGCCCAAATGAGGGAGCACCTTCTCATCTCATGGCAACACCAATGCCCAGACCCCAAATCTTTTTGTTCTGGGAAGTGGTTCCAGGAAGGAATTAAACTAGCATGAAGGAAAAAAAGAAACCCAATAGCAAGGGGAAGACCCAAAGTTATTTGGTTTGAGAAAGAAAACCCATCATGTTTCCAGCCTTGTTTGTGCTTGGAAAGGAAGAGCAGGTTGCACGGTCAGTAGGGAGGAGCTTGCTCACCCTTGGCCTCATGCCAATGGAGAGCCCCTGAATTCCCTCAGAGTGGGGAAGGAGACTTCCCCAAACTCTCAACTTTTCCTTCTGCCAAAAAGAAAAAGCAAAGGGAAATGCGTGGGTCAGAGGAACCACCTTCTCATTCCATGGCCAACCACCCATAAACCCAGGCCCCGAATTGGGTTTTTTTTGTTCTGGGAAAGTGGCCATTTGACCTTCTGGTCCTTAAATGGGGCAATTTACCTAACATGGGGAAGGAAAAGAAGCAAATACAGTGCATCAGAAAGTCAAGGGAACACTTCCCATGTGAAGAACCTACGTACTTTGATTTTGGAAGGAAAACCACCCATTGTCGCGGCAGTTTTGGCGGAAAAGAAGGAGCAGAAGGCAGTGGATGGTCAGAGGGGACAGTCTCATCTCCCCTGAATGGCATGGGGCAACCCTTAATTCCCTCACTTTGGGGGGGGGGACTTACCCAGTTGCTACTCTTTCTCCTCTGCAAAAGAGAAGCAAGGGAAATGCATGGTTCAGAGGGGTTGCTTTCACATCCCATGTTTCTGGCTCTTATACAAGACCTCCCTCTTTTTGTTCTGGGAAGGGCCAATGACACTGTGGTTCCAGGAAGGAAAAAATAGTTGAAGGAAAAAAAGAAACCCAGTAGCAAAGGGATAATCAGAGGAAAAACTTCGAATGGGAAGACCCAAAGTTATTTGAATTTGAGAAAGAAAAACTCCCCCAGTTTTCCGCTTGTTGGTGCTGGAAAAGGAAGAGCCAGTGCACGGTCAGAGGGGCAGTTGTACCCATGGCTCAGCCAATGGAAGAGGCCCTGAATTCCCTCAGAGTGGGGAAGGAGACTTACCCAACTCTGCATTTCTTTTCTCCCTCTGCAAAAAGAAAAGGCAAAGGAAATGCAATGGCCAAGGAGGAAACACCCTTGTCATTCCATGGCAACCAGCCATAACCCAGGACCCCAAATGTTTTTTGTTCTGGGAAGTGGCCAGTGCCCCTGTGGTCTTAAATGGAGTTATACTAACCATTGGAGGAAGAAAAAACCTACAGTAGCATCAGAAGACAGAGGGAACAGTTTTCCCCTGTGAAGAACCTAATTACTTTGGTTTGGGGGAAGAAAACCAAAACCCATTGTCCGCAGCTTGATTGGGGCGGAAAAGAAGGCGCAGAGCCGTTTCCATATTCAGAGAGAACAGCCTACTCAACCCTTGGCTAATGCCCTGGGGAGTCTCTTGAAAAAATTTCCCCTCAGAGTGGGGAAAAAAGGAGAATTACCCAACTCCGGCATTTTTCTCTCGGCCAAAGAAAAGCAAAGGAAATGCATGGTCAGAGGAAACAAACCCTTGTCTTCCATGTCAACAGCCATAACCCAGACCCGAAAATGTTTTTTTTCTGGGAAAGTGGCCAGTGACCCCTTGGTCTTAAGATGGCCAATTATAAAACATGGAAGGAAGAAAGCCAAATAATTAGCCAGAAAAAACCCAAAGGGAACAGGGCTTCCCAGTGAAAACCACGTACTTTGATTTGTTGGAAGAAAACCACCCATTGTCCCACTCTTATTTGTTGCTGGAAAAGAAGGAGGCCGAGCAGGGTGGTCAGAGGGGACAGGATCCTCATCTTCCCCGGCTTTGATTGGCATGGGGACCCCCTTAATTCCCTCACAGTGGGGGGAGGGTACTTTTACCCCAACTCTGCATTTTTTCTTCTGCAAAAGGAAGCAAGGGAAAATGCATGGTTCAAGGAGGGATTGCGCCCACCATCCCCCATTCTGTCCTTAACCACAAGGCCTCCAATCTTTTTGTTTTGGGAAGTGGCCCCAATGAACCCACCTTTTTGTTTTGGTTTTCCAGGAAGGAATTTAAACCAGTTGAAGGGAAAAAAAGAAACCCCAGGTTAGAAGGGATAATTCCCAGGAAGGAACAACTTTGCATGGGAAAAGACCCAAAGTTATTTGGTTTGAGAAAGGAAAACCCCTCTATTTCACTTGTTTGTGCTGGAAAAGGAAGAGCAAGGTGCACGGGTTCAGAGGGGAACAGCTGCTCATTCCCAATGGCCAGCCATGGAAGGCCTGAATTCCCTCAGATGGGGAAAGGAGACCTTACCCCAACTCTGGCATCTTTTTTCTTCTGCAAAAGAAAAGCAAAGGGGATGGCCCGTGGTCAGAGGAACCACCTTCTCATTCCATGGCAACAGCCATAACCCAGACCCCAAATGTTTTTGTTCTGGGAAGTGGCCAGTGACCTCTGTGGTCTTAAGATGGAGTTATACTAACATGGAGGAAGAAGCAAATACAGTAGCATCAGAAGATCAGAGGGAACAGCTTCCCATGTGAAGAACCTAAGTACTTTGGTTTGTGGAAGAAAACTCACCCATTGTCGCAGCTAGTTGTGCTGGAAAAGAAGGAGCAGAGCAGTGCACGGTCAGAGGGGACAGCTGCTCATCTCCCGGCTGATGGCATGGGGAGACCCTGAATTCCCTCAGAGTGGGGAAGGAGACTTACCCAACTCTTCCTCTTTTCTCTCTGCCAAAGAAAAGCAAAGGAAATGCATGGTCAGAGGAAACACCTTGTCATTCCATGTCAACAGCCATAACCCAGACCCGAAATGTTTTTGTTCTGGGAAGTGGCCAGTGACCCCTGTGGTCTTAAGATGCAATTATACTAACATGGAGGAAGAAGCAAATACATTAGCATCAGAAGATCAGAGGGAACAGCTTCCCATGTGAAGAACCAAAGTACTTTGATTTGTGGAAGAAAACTCACCCATTGTCGCAGCTAGTCGTGCTGGAAAAGAAGGAGCAGAGCAGTGGATGGTCAGAGGGGACAGCTGCTCATCTCCCGGCTGATGGCATGGGGACACCCTGAATTCCCTCACTTTGGGGAGGGTGACTTACCCAGTGCTACATCTTTTCTCTCTGCAAAAGAGAAGCAAGGGAAATGCATGGTCAGAGGGATTGCATTCACATCCCATGTCTGCTCTTATACACAGACCTCCAATCTTTTTGTTCTGGGAAGTGGCCAATGACCACTGTGGTTCCAGGAAGGAATTAAACCAGTATGAAGGAAAAAAAGAAACCCAGTAGCAAGGGATAATCAGAGAGAACAACTTTGCATGGGAAGACCCAAAGTTATTTGGTTTGAGAAAGAAAACTCACTCAGTGTTTCAGCTTGTTGTGCTGGAAAAGGAAGAGCAGTGCACTGTCAGAGGGGAGAGCTGCTCATCCCATGGCTCATGCCATGGAGAGCCCCTGAATTCCCTCAGAGTGGGGAAGGAGACTTACCCAACTCTGCATCTTTTCTCTCTGCAAAAGAAAAGCAAAGGGATGCGTGGTCAGAGGAAACACCTTCTCATTCCATGGCAACAGCCATAACCCAGACCCGAAATGTTTTTGTTCTGGGAAGTGGCCAGTGACCCCTGTGGTCTTAAGATGCAATTATACTAACATGGAGGAAGAAGCAAATACAGTAGCATGAGAAGATCAGAGGGAACAGCTTCCCATGTGAAGAACCTACGTACTTTGATTTGTGGAAGAAAACTCACCCATTGTCGCAGCTTGATGTGCTGGAAAAGAAGGAGCAGAGCAGTGGATGGTCAGAGGGGACAGCTGCTCATCTCCCGGCTGATGGCATGGGGAGACCCTGAATTCCCTCAGAGTGGGGAAGGAGACTTACCCAACTCTGCATCTTTTCTCTCTGCCAAAGAAAAGCAAAGGAAATGCATGGTCAGAGGAAACACCTTGTCATTCCATGTCAACAGCCATAACCCAGACCCGAAATGTTTTTGTTCTGGGAAGTGGCCAGTGACCCCTGTGGTCTTAAGATGCAATTATACTAACATGGATGAAGAAGCAAATACAGTAGCATCAGAAGATCAGAGGGAACAGCTTCCCATGTGAAGAACCTAAGTACTTTGATTTGTGGAAGAAAACTCACCCAGTATTTCAGCTTGATGTGCTGGAAAAGAAGGAGCAGAGCAGTGCACGGTCAGAAGGGCCAGCTGCTCATCTCACGGCTGTTGCCATGGGGAGACCCTGAATTCCCTCAGAGTGGGGAAGGAGACTTACCCAACTCTGCATCTTTTCTCTCTACAAAACAGAAGCAAGGGAAATGCATGGTCAGAGGGATTGCTTTCACATCCCTTGTCTGCTCTTATACACAGACCCCCAATCTTTTTGTTCTGGGAAGTGGCCAATGACCACTGTGGTTCCAGGAAGGAATTAAACCAGTATGAAGGAAAAAAAGTAACCCGAGTAAGCGGATAATCAGAGAGAACAACTTTGCATGGGAAGACCCAAAGTTATTTGGTTTGAGAAAGAAAACTCACTCAGTGTTTCAGCTTGTTGTGCTGGAAAAGGAAGAGCAGTGCACTGTCAGAGGGGAGAGCTGCTCATCCCGTGGCTCATGCCATGGAGGACCCTGAATTCCCTCAGCGTGGAGAAGGAGACTTACCCAACTCTGCATCTTTTCTCTCTGCAAAAGGAAAGGAAAGGAAATGCGTGGTCAGAGAAAACACCTTGTCATTCCATGGCAACAGCCATAACCCAGACCCCAAAGGTATTTGTTCTGGGAAGTGGCCAGTGACCCCTGTGGTCTTAAGATGCAATTATACTAACATGGAGGAAGAAGCAAATACAATAGCATCAGAAGATCAGAGAGAACAGCTTCCCATGGGAAGAACCTAAGTACTTTGATTTGTGGAAGAAAACTCACCCATTGTCGCAGCTAGTCGTGCTGGAAAAGAAGGAGCAGAGCAGTGCACGGTCAGAGGGGACAGCTGCTCATCCCATGGCTGATGACATGGGGACACCCTGAATTCCCTCAGAGTGGGGAAGGGCACTTACCCAACTCTGCATCTTTTCTCTCTGCAAAACAGAAGCAAAGGAAATGCATGGTCAGAGGAAACACCTTGTCATTCCATGTCAACAGCCATAACCCAGACCCGAAATGTTTTTGTTCTGGGAAGTGGCCAGTGACCCCTCTGGTCTTAAGATGCAATTATACTAACATGGAGGAAGAAGCAAATACATTAGCATCAGAAGATCAGAGGGAACAGCTTCCCATGTGAAGAACCTAAGTACTTTGATTTGTGGAAGAAAACTCACCCATTGTCGCAGCTTGTTGTGCTGGAAAAGAAGGAGCAGAGCAGTGCACGGTCTGAGAGAACAGCTACTCAACCCTTGGCTAATGCCATGGGGATTCTCTGAATTCCCTCAGAGTGGGGAAGGAGACTTACCCAGTGCTACATCTTTTCTCTCTGCAAAACAGAAGCAAGGGAAATGCATGGTCAGAGGGATTGCTTTCACATCCCATCTCTGCTCTTATACGCAGACCCCAAATCTTTTTTTTTTTGTGGAAAGTGGCCAATGACCACTTTGGTCCCAAGATGTAAGTAAACAAATTCAAACGAAATGATTGAGTGAGAGTTTTGCAAGTGGAGCCATCTGGATTGACACATCGTACAACCCAACTGCATCCCATGAACCCAGCACACCCCAATGGCATCAACACATCCCAAGGCCCCACAGATCCCATGGTCCCAGCACATGGCATAAACCCAGCACTCTGCAGTCTTCTATCAGTTCCATTAAAGGGACGTTGGTGGTGGAAGGAGCTGAAGAAACTCACTCAGCTTTAGGCTTTGTTCCTCTAGAAGAACAAAGTGGGGGAGTGGTGGTGAGCAGGGGCAGCTTTGTTTTGTGTGGGACGTCCCCGAAGAGGGTACTGGACCTTTCCACCAGCCCCATAGTCCAGCGCGTTCCCTAATTCCCTCCCACACAGAAGACCGTTCCTCGTTTTCCCCATCTTCATTCCCGAAAAACAAATATGAAATTTTATTTAACAAAGGCATAAGGGATCTCAGGAAAATCTCCTTCCTCCTCCTGTGTACTTCTACAGAACAGAGCTCAGCACCACCCCGACCATCCCTATCCCTGCACAACACCTCCCTGCACTCCATCCCCTCCACTCTCATCTCACCTTGCTTTCTATAGAGGAAAATAGTGGTGCCAAATAACCCAAGCAGAAGAGTGATGACCACAGCCAGAGCCACCTTCCAGGGATGGACGATTTGGGAACAGGGATCTGGAAGAAACATCAGGACAGTGGTTCATTATACATTCCTCTGTGTGAAAAAGCAAGACTCAGACTTGGGAGATCCCAGAACCAGAAGGGGCAGCAACCAAGGAGCAGTGACACACAAAGGCAGCGTGCCCAGCATGGCACAGGTGGAGGAGCTGCTGAGCATCCTGTGCCCACTGCCACTGAGACATGAAGAAACCCATCCCAGAAACCCAACCCAACCACCTCATCCATGCAGATCCATCCCCAAATCACACCGTGCGCCCACTGCAACTCCAGCATCTCATGGAGCAGTTCAGCCCCGACCTCTTCCAAAGGCTGCTGTCCTTCAACTCTCCATCCATGGATGTGAGGATGAGGATGGACAGAGGTGGGGGTGGGACACACAAACCCAGGGACACCTGGAGGCGTCACCCCAGCCACTGACCTGACACCTCCAGCTCCACCACGGCTTCTGCATAGCCATCACCATCTTGCACAGCACAGCTGTACCAGCCACTATCAGAGGATCTCACAGCAGAGATGCACAGATCCAGGTTTCCATCAGAGAGACCATCCCTGAGCAGTTCTGTCCTCCCTTTATATTCCTCCATCTGCTCCAGGTCCTCTCCATTTTGGTAGTGATGCACAAAACCAGAGGACCGTTGCTGGATCCATCTGATGTCTGAGCTCCAAACATCCTTGCACGGGGACAAGTGGCAGCGCAGCACGACGTCCTGTCCCACATTGGCAGTGACACGGAGGCTCGGTGCTACCACATTGAGCTGGGCTGGACAGTGAGAAGGGCACGGAGAGATGGTGAGATGGTGGCTGTGTGAATGTGGGGGCATGGAGCGGCACAGGGTGAGTTGGTGTGTGCTCCATGCCATGTAAAAGCAGTGGAGAGGGAGCAGGAGGGAGTGGGGAAGGATTTGTGTGGGTGGGAGCCCACTGACGACGTGTGGTGGAGGTGAAGAAAAGCCAGAAATTCTACCCCAAATGGCGTGTTTCATGATACACAGAAAGTGAAAGTAGAAGCCAAGTGTGTCTGGGTGGTGGGCTTGGGTCTGGCCTGCCCCATGGCCGCTCCCCACCCCACAGGAAGACCTCTGCCAGGCACAGCGGCCCCACAGGACCCCTACCTGATCCCAGATGCAGGAGGTGCAGAGCCGCGAGATAAGGCAGGAGGGTCCTCCAGGGGAGGGCGAAACTGGAGTGGTTGCAGCCCAATAGGAAGCGCATCTGTGCTGGAGAAGAGGAGGGGGGAAGGAGTTGTGGAAAGGAGGGAGAGGAAGGAGATGGAGAAGGATTTAATGGGGGAGATGTGGAAGAAGGTGGGTAAAAAATGGGTAAGAGATGAGAGAAGAAATAGGGGAAGGAGGTGGGGGAAGAAGATTGGGGACGGAGATAGATAAGGAGGCTGGAAAAGATGTGGAAGGAGATCTGGAAAGGAGATGTGGAAGTAGTTCAGGAAGAATTTGACAGTAGAAGCTGTAGGAGGAAAGAGGGACCCAGAGGGTTACAGCCACCAGGGGAGGAGGAGATGGGGTCAGTCAAACATGAGTTCCATGAGCACAGCCACCACCGCCTTGGGCAGTGCCAGTGCTCCTCACAGGGTGTGGGGCAGAGCAGGTGACCCCAGAAGGATTTCCCCTACAAGGAGCCCCCCAGAGACAGAAATCCCTCACCTGAGCTGCAGGCAGTGCGTGGCTACACCCAGCTTCTACCTTTGGCTCCAGGGTGTGGTAATTGCCTCCAAGGAACTTTACCCTTTTGCAATGGGGCAAACGGTTGGGGAACTCTGAACACCAGTATCCTGCTGCAGCTTTGTGCACCACCCTGGGGCTCTGCATCCACCCAGGATGAACATGGATGCAGGATAAGCATTGCCATAGCACAGGAAATGCCCTGGAGAGCGCTCTGCCTGTAATTCCCTCAGCGTGTGACGGCGACTTACCTCACTTCTGCTCTTTTCCCCTGCCCCGACCCGCAATGGGCCATGCGTGTAAGCGGAACCACCTTCTCATTTCCATGGCAACCGCCCTAAACCCAGACCCCAAATGTTTTTGTCTGTGGAAAGTGGCCAGTGACCCTCTGTGGTCTTAAGCTGGCGTTATATCACATATGGGAGGACCGAAGCATCTAACATACCGTTAGCATCAGAAGACTCAGATCCCGGGACAGTCTCTACTCCCATGTGATAGAACCTACCTAAGTGTTTTGGTTTGTGGAAGTGACAAAACTCATCCCATTGTCTGCTAGATGGCTGGAAAAGAAGGAGCTAGAGCAGTTGCCACGGTCTAGACGGGGACAGCTGCTCTATCTGCCTCCGGCATGTATTGGCCTATTGGCGGACGACCCTGAATTTCCCTCAGAGTGGGGAAGGTAGACTTACCCAAATATTTTTCCTCTTCTGGCTAAAGGAACAAGCATAAGGAAATGCTATATGGTCAGAGGAAACACGCCTTGTACCTTTCCTGTCAACATGCCTCTCTTCATCACCCAGACCCGACATGTTCTTCTCTCCTTTTTGTTATGGAAGTGGCCAGTGACCCCTGTGGCTCCAGTCTATACGATGCCAATTCTACTAAAACTGGAGAAGAACGCCCAAATAATCATTAGGCATCCAGAAGAATCATGAGGGAGGTATCTCTCCGGAAACTTAGCCTTTCCTACTACTCTGTGAAGACCAAATACTTTGTATCTTTCTGTGGAAAGAAAAAAAACTCACCCATCTGTCGCAGATTAGTCGATGTTGGACAAAGGACAGGAGCAGAGCAGTTGCATGCGTCCAGGACCGGGACCAAGCTTGCTCATACCTCTCCCGGATTCGATGGCATGGGGACACCCTGTAATTCCCTCACTTGGGAGGGTGACTTACCCAGTCGCTACATCTTTTTCTCTTGCAAAGAGACGAGCAAGGGAAATGCCTCATGGTCAGATCGCGGGATTGCATTTCCCATCCCATGTTCTCGTCTCTTCTACCACCGACCCTGTCAATCTTTTTGGTTTTCTGGGAAGTGTGCCAATGACCCCACGTGGTTCCAGGCAGGTAATCAACCAGTACTGACGTCGATAAAAAAAAAACAACGTAATACCTCAGAGTAGCCACGGGCTAATCAGAGAGACTAACCTTTGCATGGGAAGACCCAAGTTCTTTGCGTTTTTTGCGAAATGAAAAACTCACTCAGTGTTGTGTCTGTGCTTGTGTGCTGAACGCAATCGATGCCGTGCCCTTCTTTCCTCTGCTGTCTAGAGGGGGAGCTGCTTCATCCCCGTGGCCTCATGATCCATGGAGGACCCTGAATGCTCCTCTACCCTGCGTGGAGACGTGCGACCTTCATACCCAATCTGCAATCTTTCTCTTCTGCAAAAGAAAAGGAAGGAACTCATGTGCGTGGTCAGAGGAAACACTCCCCTTGTCCATTTCCTATGTAACAGCCAAACCCAGACCCCGAAATAGTTTTTTGTTCTGGGAACGTGGCCAGTTACCCCTGTAGGTCTTAAGATGCCATTATACTAACATGGAGGAAGAAGCAAAATATACAGTAGCCATGAGATAGATCAGAGGGAAACAGCTTTCCCATGTGACAGAACCTACGTACTTTGAGTTTGTGGACGGAATAACTCACCCTATTCGTCCGCAGCTTGATGTTGCTGGAAAACGATAGGAGGCAGTATGCAGGGTTCGTTCCCGTCACGTCTGTGGGCAAAGTTTTTTTTGCCATCTTCCCCCGGCTGAGTGCATTGGGTGACGACGCCCCTCTGATGTTCCTCAGAGTGGTGAGGACGACTTACCCAACTTGCATTCTTTCTCTCTCTGCCAAAGAACAAGCAAAGGAAAGATCCTGGTCACAGAGGAACACACTTCTGTTCATTCCATTGTCAACACTAGCCCATCAAACCAGACCTCGAATCGTTTTCTGTTTCTGGGACAGTGGCTGACCATCGTGACCACTGTGGTGTTCTTAAGATGCAATATCCTATCCACACTATGTATGAACGAAGCAAATTACCTTAGCTCAGCATCAGAAGATCAGCCGTGAACAGCTTCCCAGTGAAAGAAACCCTAAGTTACTCTGTGATTGGAAGGAAAAAACTCACCCAGTATCTTCAGCTTGATGTGCTGGAAAAGAAGTGCAGCCGAGCATTGCAACGGTCAGAAGGGCCTCAAGCTGCTCATCTGCACGGATGTTACCATGCGGGAGAACCCTGAATTCCCTCAGCGTGGGGCTGGAGAACTTACCAAATCCTGCTCTTTTCTCTCTACAAAACAGAAGCACAAGGGCAAATTGATGGTCAGTCGGGATTGCCTTCACCATCCCTATGTCTGCTCTGTACTACAACGCACCCCCAATCTTTTGTTCTGGGAAGTGGCCATATGACCCTGTGGTTCCAGCGAAGGCATCTAAATCCAGTATGAAAGGACACATAAAGTAACCCATGTAGCTAAGGGATATCACGATCTTCGAGAAAACTTTGCATGGGAAGGACCAAACTGTTATTTGGTTTTGAGAAAGTACTAGAAATACACTTCACTCAGTGTTTAGCTCTGTTTCCTTGTGCTGGAATAAGGCACGAGCAGTGCTACTGTCAGAGGGGAGAGCTGCTCTCCCGTGGCTCAGCCATGGAGGACACCTGAAGTTCCCTCCACGTGGAGAATGGTACGGACCTTACCAAACTCTGCATCATTTCCTCTTGCAAAGGAAGGAAAGGAAATGACTCTCGCATGGTCAGAGGAAAGAAAAACTCTTGTCATTCCACGCGCAACAGCCATAACCTATGAACCCACAAGGTATTTGTTATGGGAAGTGGCCATGGACACTGTCGGTCTTGTAAGCTGCCAATTATTACTAACATGGAGGATGAGAAAGCAAAATAAAATAGCATAAGAAGATCAGAGGGATACCATGAAATTCCAATGGGAGAATCTCTCCTAGTACTTTGATGTGGAGGATCAACTCCACCCATGTCGCAGCTAGTAGTGCTGGGTACAGACCCTGAGCAGAGCAGTGCTTCCTACGCGTCAGAGGGGCCCTGCTGCTCATCCACCACTGGTCTCGATGACATGGGGGACCACCCTGACTTCCCTCCCGAGTGGGGTACAGGCATCCTTACCCAAACTCTGCATTCTTTTCTCTCTGCAAAATACAGACAGCAAGGACATGCTCATGGTCAGACGGAAACACCTTCGTCCATTCCATGTCAATCCAGCACCCTTAACCCAGACCCGAAATGTTTTTTTGTTTCTGGGACTAGTGTCCAGTGAACCCCTCGTGACGTTTAAGATGCCCATTATACTAAACATGATGGAAGAAGCACACAATCATTAGCTAACCAGAAGATCACGAGGGAACAGCTTCCCATGTGAAGAAACCTAAGTACTTTGATTTGTTGCGGAAGAAAAATACTTCACCCCATTTGCTCGCCGCTTTTCCTGCTGTCTGGGAAAGACTAGGTAGGAAGCAGCTCCGTGCACCGGTTGAGAGAACAGCTACTCCACCTATGGGCTATGACATTGGGGATTCTCTGCATTCCCTCAGAGTGGCGAAGGTAGCACTCTTATCCCACAGTGCTTATCATTTTTCTCTCTGCAAAATACAGCAAGCAAGGAAAGCTTTATGTGTCAGACGCGGATTGCTTTCACATAGCCATCTGTCTGCTATTATACGCAGACCCCAAATCTTTTTTTTTTTTGCTGGTGGGAAAGTGGCATTGGACCACGTGGTCCCCATAGATGTACAGTAAAACACAAATTCAAACGAAATGATTGAGTGAGAGTTTTGTCAAGCTGGAGCCATCCGGTTGACAATCGTGACCAACCAACCTGCATCCCATGAACCCCTAGCCATTCACCCCAATTGATCTAACAACCAAATCCCATATGCGCCCACAGATCCCATGCGTTCCAGCACATCGCATAAACCCAGCACTCCTGCGTAGCTCTTCTATCAGTTCCATTAAAGGGACATTGGTGGTGGAAGGAGCTGGAAGAACTCACTCAGCTTTATGCTCTGTGCCGCTAGAAAACAAAGTGGGGGAAGTGGTGGTGAGCAGGGCAGCTTGTTTTGTGGGGACGTCCCCAGAGGGTCTGGACCTTTCCACCAGCCCCATAGTCCAGCCTCGTTCCTATCTTCCCTCCCACACACCTTTCCTCTTTCCCCACTCTTCATTCCCAAAAACAAAAGGCAAATTTTATTTAACAAGCAATAAGGGAATCTCAGGAAAAATCTCCCTTCCTCCTCCTGTGTACTTCTACAGAACAGAGTTCCCTCAGCACCATCCCCGTACGCCATCCCTATCCCTGCCACTCACACCTCCCTGCAACTTCCTCCCCTCCCACTCTCATCTCACCTTCTTGCCATAGAGGAAACAGAGTGGTGCCATAACAAATAATCCCAAGCAGAAGAGTAGTGATGAACCACAGCCAGAGTCCAACCTTCCAGGGATGGCCGATTTGGAACAGGGATCCTGGAAGAAAACATCCGGACAGTGGTTCATTATACATTCCGTGTGAAAACGCAAGACTCAGACTTGGGAGCTCCCAGGAGAACCAGAATGGGGCAGTCCGGGCCGCAACCAAGGAGCTAGTGACACACAAAGGGCAGCGTGCCCAGCATGGCACAGGTGGAGGAGCTGCTGATGCATCCGTGCCCCCTGCCACTGATTGACTATGAGAAAACCCCATTTCCCAGTAAACCCAACCACAACCACCCTCATCCAACAGATCCATCCCCAAATCCCACGTGTGCCCACTATCCAACTCAGGCATCTCATGAGAAGTTCAGCCTCGACCTCTTCCCATCTTGGAACCGTTGTCCATGCTAACGGACCCCCCAGGCACTACCGATTTATTCCTCCCGGTTCACCACGGTTCTGCCCCTTAACCATCCACCATCTTGTCACAACACAGCTATACGAGCCCACACTCAGCTGCATCTCACAGCTTTTGTGATGCGCAGATCCAGGTTTCATCAGAGAGGACCATTTCCTGCGGCAGTTCTGTCCTCCCTTTCTATTCCTCATCTGCTCAGGTCCACCTCCATTTTGGTAGTTGTGCACACAGGCCGGAGGACGGCTCTGTATCCATCTGACTCCTGTCCCCGCTCGCAGCACCTTGCACGGTGGACAATGGCGCGCTGAGCACGCTCCATCCTGTCCCACGATTCGGCTAGTGACACGGAGGCTCGGTGCCACCACCTGTGATGCTGGACTGGACAGTGAGAAGGGC
This sequence comes from Lophura nycthemera, assembly GCA_021292215.1. Classification (NCBI taxonomy): domain Eukaryota; kingdom Metazoa; phylum Chordata; class Aves; order Galliformes; family Phasianidae; genus Lophura; species Lophura nycthemera. Next base: position 26,029 of record JADANK010000638.1, read on the forward strand.
AAGAGATACGGTGTACGATGGTGGGTCTGTTTGTGGAAGTTTGGGGGCATTGGAGCAGGCCAAAGGGTGCGTTGGTTGTGTGCTCCCTGCCATGTAAAAGCCGTGGGCAGGGGCAGGAGGCGCGTGGGGTAAGGATTTGTGTCGGGTGAGAGCGCCCACTGCCGAGGTGTGGTGGAGGTGAAGAAGAGCCAGAACAATTCTACCCAAATGGCGGGTTTCATGATACACATGAACAGTGAAAGTAGAAGCCAAGTGTGTCTGGTTGCAGGGCTTGGGTCTGCCTGCCCCTATGGCCGCTCCACCCACCCACAGCAAGACCTCTGCCAAGGCACAGCAGCCCCCACATGCACCTTACCTGATCCCGAACATGGCGAAGTGTTAGAGCCTATCGCGATAATGCAGCGAGGGTTCTCCAGGGGAGGGTGACACTGGGTTGGTTGCTCCACGCCACCAATAGGAAGCGAATCTGTGCTGGAGAAGAGGAGGGGGATAAGGAACTGGGGAGAGAGAGGAGGGAGATCTGATGAAGTAGCTGTAGGGAGCAGATGTGAAAGAAGATGGGTATAAAATCTATGAGTAAGAAACGAGCGAAGACGATAGGGTAAGGCGGTGGGGAAGAAGCCTGGGGACAGAGTTGGAGTAGGACGGCTGGAAACGATGGGGATAGGAGGATCTGGGAAAGGAATGTGGAGAAGTTCAGGAAGAGTAGAGATGGTAGGAAGCTGTACCGGAGCAGAACGCGGGTCAGAGTGGTTACTAGCATACAGAGCAGAGTGAGATGGGGTCAGTCAAACATGAGTTCCATGAGCATGGCGCCACCGCCTTGGCGAGCTGCCATTGCTCCTCAAGGCTGTGGATTCACTCCTGAGCAGGTGACCCTAGAAGGATTTCCCCTACAAGGAGCCCCCCAGAGACAGACTAAAAATCCCTCACTCTGATCTTTCAGGACGCGTGTGGCTACACCCAGCTTCTCCTACCTTTGCCCCGTTTCTACTTTTGCCCAGCTCCAGGGTTCATAGGGAGGACTTGGCCATGGATCACTTCGGGCAAAGGTTGGAGGAACATTAAACATATCCACTGCAGCTTCAGCACAGCCCTGGGCGCTCTGCATTCCACCAGGCTCATGACCCAGGAGAAGCCCTGGAAATAGCAAGGAGAAAAGCCGCCGGCGTGATACTCCATCCGCCATCTGCTCTGAGCTATGCCCTTAATGTGATGTTATTTGGTCTAGTAGGGCTTTTCTAAGTTTACTCAACCCTTTAAAGAGAAATCTAAAGGTTCTGCCTCTGTGACACTCCCCAAAGCCTCTCTTCCCCATGTTGAGGGCTTTGTGGGTCAAGAAGTGTTTGTGGGGTAAGTTGGCCTCGATCGTGGGTGCCCTCAGTGCATGGAATCTGGATTCCGTGAAAAGGAGAGCTGCAATGGTGGGACGTGAAAGGGTGTGAGGGCCGTCCTGTGGATGTGTGCTGGAGAATGTGACTCGGATCCAAGCTTGTTCAGCCTGCTCCCAGCCGAAGCATAAGCTGCTGGATGAGCTTCTTGGTTGAATGGTCCATCAGCACAGAGGAATGCAGAACACCACGTGGCTGCTCCCAGCCCCAGGCGGAACCTTAGGGCTGTTGTTTCTTTGTGATGCCACTGTGAGTGATGGGGTCGTTGTGGAGTGCGATTACCCCGCCGTGGAGGTTCAGCTCTGACAATGCAGGGCTGTTCTCATAGCACTGGGATGGGACACAAGGCTGTTGTGGTGCTCCCCCCTTAGGAAGGTAGGTGTGTTATATTTTAAGTTCATTATTTTATTGCTATAATTAAAGATATTATTTATATTTTTAAGTATTCTTTCCTAATTTTCTTTTTGTGTCGTGTTTTTTTCTCTTAGTGTTATGTTTTCTTCCTTTTTAGTTCTCCTGCAGTGTGAGCCTTGTTTGTGCTCTGTGAAAGCCAAGATGGTGAGAGGGTCTGCTTGTTTTCCGATAGAGCCCACATTGCGTTTGGTTCCAGGATTGTAAGATCTCAGCCTGTTCGTGGAACCCAAACCCACAATTACTGATACACAATCATCATGATTTGACTTATCCAAGCAGGTATGCTTTATTATGTGTGGCAGAGAAAGCGCAGGTTAACCACCCAAGCCCTTTCTATCTTTGCTCCCATGTGCATGCTCTCTATTTCAAATAGCCGTTACGATTATTGCATTACGATGCCACAAAGCTGCTACATGGTCATGTTATTTCCCCCCACAAATGTCCATCGTTCATTGCCCTTCGGCATCTCTGTATCCTCCCTTTTCTTCCTTTCTATGTTTTCTTTCTTCCAATTGGATTTGAGTGTTGGACCGGTGCAACATCCTGAGTTCGGTGGTTGCTGAGGCAGCTTTGGCTCACAGAACTGCAGTGTTCTCACTCAGAACAAACACTGGCTCCACTTGTTTCAGTGTGGTTTTGGTATCCTGTGCAATCAGCAGTCTTTGAAGCTTAACTCCCATTATTACTGTGAGGCGCAGTTCATTTCTCAATCCTGTTCTTTAGATGGTCTTCTGGAACAGAAAGAGAAAAGCAACGGATGCTGAGGTGGGACAGCTTGTCAACCCCACATTGCTTTGGTTTGGGGAAGACTCACCCAATTCTTTAGTTTCAACCACTGGAAATGGAAGAAAAGTAACACATACTGAGGTGGGACAGCTTGACATCCCATGGGAAACCCCATAGTCCTTGGGGTTGGGGAAGACTCACCCAATTCATTAGTTTCTACCACTGGCAAAGAATGAGAAAAATGATGCATGATGAGAGGAGCTTCTCATCCCACAGCTCGCAGAAAGAGATTAATGTTTTAATTTGGGGAGACTCACACCACTCTTCACACGATTTAACTGGAAAGGAAAGAAAAGCAACACACGGTGAGAGGAACATCTCATCCAACAGTGCACACAGCCAGTTCCCCCCCTTTCTTTTTTTAATTTGAGGAGAGAGGACTCACCTAGTTCTGCAAGATGATTTCTTCAAAAGAAACAAAGAAGAAACACATAATGAGACGGGTCAGATGATCATACCATGGCTGATCCGATGGGAAGACCGCCAAACTGCTTGAATTCAAGGCGGCTGACTTACATTTGCATTCATTCTCCCTGCAAAGGGAAGGCAGAAATAGTGCATGGTGAGAGGACCATCTCATCCTACAGCACCCACAGGCAGAACATTAAAAAAAAAGGAAAAATTGGGAATGAAGACTCACTGAATGCTGCAGCTTGTTCCGCTGGAAAAGAAAGAGCAGAGCAGTGCACGGTCAGAGAGGACAGCTGCTCATCCCACGGCTGATGCCTTGGGGAGACCCTGAATTCCTCAGAGTGGGGAAGGAGACTCACCCAACTCTGCATCTTTTCTCTCTGCAAAACAAAAGCAAAGGAAATGCATGGTCACAGGGAACACCTTCTCATCCCATGGCTGCTCCCATAACCCAGACCCCAAATGATTTCGTTCTGGGAAGTGGCCAATGTCGACTTCTGTCCCAGGAAGGAATTAAACCAGAATGAAGGAAAAAAATAAACCCAAAAGCAAGGGAGAATCAATCAGAGAGAACAGCCACCCGTGAGAGAATTCAAAGTTATTTGTTTTGAGAAAGAAAACTCACTCAGTGTTTCAGCTTGTTGCGCTGGAAGAGAAAGAGCAGAGCAGTGCACGGTCAGAGGGGACAGCTGCTCATATCATGGCAGATGCCATGGGGAGACCCTGAATTCCCTCAGAGTGGGGAAGGAGACTTACCCAACTCTGCATCTTTTCCCTCTGCAAAAGAAAAGAAAGGCAGTGCATGGTCAGAGGAGACATCTCCTCATCCCTTGTCAAACCCCACAGCCAGATCCCAAATATTTTGTTCTGGGAATTGGCCAATGACCACTTTGGTCCCAGGTAGGAATTAAACCAGAATGAAGGACAAGGCCAGGGATAATCAATCAATGAGAAGAGCTTCCCATGAGAAGACCCGAAGTTACTTGGTTTGAGAAAGAAAACTCACTCAGTGTTTCAGCTTGTTGCGCTGGAAGAGAAAGAGCAGAGCAGTGCACGGTCAGAGGGGACAGCTGCTCATCCCATAGCTGATGCCTTGGGGGGACCCTGAATTCCCTCAGAGTGGGGAAGGAGACTTACCCAGCTCTGCATCTTTTCTCTCTGCAAAATGAAAGTAAAGGAAATGCATGGTTAGAGGGAAGACCTTCTCATCCCATGGCTGCCCCCATAACCATGTCCCCAAATGTTTTTGTTCTGGGAAGTGGCCAATGACCACCTTGGTCCCGGGAGGGAATTAAACAAGAATGAAGGAAAAAAAGAAACCCCAATAGGAAGGGATAATCAATCATAGAGAACAGCTTCCCATGAGAGAACCCAAAGTTACTTGGTTTGAGAAAGAAAACTCACTCAGTGTTTCAGCTTGTTTCGCTGGAAAAGAAAGAGCAGAGCAGTGCACGGTCAGAGGGGACAGCTGCTCATCCCATGGCTGATGCCATGGGGAGACCCTGAATTCCCTCACTTTGGGGAAGGAGACTTACCCAACTCTGCATCTTTTCTCTCTAGAAAAGAAAAGCAAAGGAAATGCATGGTTAGAGGGAACACCTTCTCATACTGTGTCAAATCCCATACACCAGACCCCAAATCTGATTCTTCTGGGAAGTGGCCAATGACCACTTTGGTCCCAGGTAGGAATTAAACAAGAATGAAGGAAAAAAGGAAACTGAACAGCAAAGGAACCCAATCAAAGGGAACAGCTTCCAACGGGAAGACCCAAAGTTATTTGGTTTGAGAAAGAAAACTCACTCAGTATTTCAGCTTGTAGCGCTGGAAAAGAAAGAGCAGAGTAGTGCATGGTCAGAGGGGACAGCTGCTCATCCCATGGCTGATGCCATGGGGAGACCCTGAATTCCCTCAGAGTGGGGATGCAGACTTACCCAGCTCTGCATCTTTTCTCTCTGCAAAAGAAAAGCAAAGGAAATGCATGGTCGCAGGGAGCGATTTCTCATCCCATGGCTGCTTCCATAACACACACCCCAAATCGTTTTGTTCTGGGAAGTGGCCAATGAGCCCGCTGGTCTTAAGAAGCAATTTTGCTTACTTGGAGGAAGAAGCAAACACAATAGCAACAGATGATCAGAGAGAACAGCTTCCCATGGGAAGACCCAAGGTTATTTGGTTTGAGAAAGAAAACTCACCCAGTAGTTCAGCTTGCTGTGCTGGAAAAGAAAGCAGAGTAGTGCACGGTCAGAGGGGACAGCTGCTCATCCCATGGCTATACCCATAACCCTGACCACAGATCTTTTTATTCTATAAGTGGCGAATGGCCACTTTGGTCTTAAGAAGGAATAAATCTAGTCTGAAGGAAAAAGCAAATCCAATAGCAATTGATAATCAATCAGAGAGTAGTGCTTCCCATGACAGAACCCAAAGTTATTTGTTTTGAGAAAGAAAACTCACCCAATGTTTCAGCTTGTTGTGCTGGAAAAGAAAAAGCAGTGCATGGTCAGAGGGGACAGCTGCTCATCCCATGGCTGATGCCTTGGGGAGACCCTGAATTCCCTCAGGGTGAGGGAGGAAACTTACCCAACTCTGCATCTTTTCTCTCTAGAAAAGAAAAAAAAGCAAAGGAAATGCATGGCCACAAGGGAACACCTTCTCATCCCATGGCTGCCCCCATAACCAAGACCCCAAATGTTTTTGTTCTGGGAAGTGGCCAATGACCAATTTTGTCCCAGGAAGGAATTAAACCAGAATGAAGGAAAACAATAAACCCCAGTAGCAAGGGATAATCAATCAGAGAGAACAGCTTCCCATGAGAGAACCCAAAGTTACTTGGTTTGAGAAAGAAAACTCACTCAGTGTTTCAGCTTGTTTCGCTGGAAAAGAAAGAGCAGAGCAATGAACGGTCAGAGGGGACAGCTGCTCATCCCATGGCTGATGCCATCGTGAGATGCTGAATTTCCCTCACTTTGGGGAAGGAGACTTACCCAACTTTGCATCTTTTCTCTCTGCCAAAGAAAAGCAAAGGAAATGCATGGTCAGAGGGAAGACCTTCTCATCCCATGGCTGCCCCCAAAACCCAGACCCCAAATGTTTTTGTTCTGGGAAGTGGCCAATGACCACTTTGGTCCCAGGAAGGAATTAAACAAGAATGAAGGAAAAAAAGAAACCCCAATAGGACGGGATAATCAATCATAGAGAACAGCTTCCCATGAGAGAACCCAAAGTTACTTGGTTTGAGAAAGAAAACTCACTCAGTGTTTCAGCTTGTTTCGCTGGAAAAGAAAGAGTAGAGCAGTGCACGGTCAGGGGGGTGAGCTACTCATCCCATGACTGATGTCATCGTGAGATGCTGAATTTCCCTCACTTTGGGGAAGGAGACTTACCTGACTCTTCATCTTTTCTCTCTGCAAAACGAAAGCAAAGGAAATGCATGGTCAGAGGGAAGACCTTCTCATCCCATGGCTGCCCCCATAACCAAGTCCCCAGATGTTTTTGTTCTGGGAAGTGGCCAATGACCACTTTGGTCCCATGAAGGAATTAAACAAGAATGAAGGAAAACAATAAACCCCAATAGGAAGGGATAATCAATCATAGAGAACAGCTTCCCATGAGAGAACCCAAAGTTACTTGGTTTGAGAAAGAAAACTCACTCAGTGTTTCAGCTTGTTTCGCTGGAAGAGAAAGAGCAGAGCAGTGCACGGTCAGCGGGGACAGCTGCTCATCCCATGGCTGATGCCTTGGGGAGACCCTGAATTCCCTCAGCGTGGGGAAGGAGACTTACGCAACTCTGCATCTTTTCTCTCTGCAAAACCAAAGTAAAGGAAATGCATGGTTAGAGGGAAGACCTTCTCATCCCATGGCTGCCCCCATAACCATGTCCCCAAATGTTTTTGTTCTGGGAAGTGGCCAGCGACCACTTTGGTCCCATGAAGGAATTAAACAAGAATGAAGGAAAACAATAAACCCCAATAGGAAGGGATAATCAATCAGAGAGAACAGCTTCCCATGAGAGAACCCAAAGTTACTTGTTTTGAGAAAGAAAACTCACTCAGTGTTTCAGCTTGTTGCGCTGGAAAAGAAAGAGCAGAGCAGTGCACCGTCAGAGGGGAGAGCTGCTCATCCCATGGCTGATGCCATGGGGAGACCCTGAATTCCCTCAGAGTGGGGAAGGAGACTTACCCAACTCTGCATCTTTTCTCTCTGCAAAAGAAACGAAAGGCAGTGCATGGTCAGAGGAAACATCTCCTCATCCCTTGTCAAACCCCACAGCCAGATCCCAAATATTTTGTTCTGGGAAGTGGCCAATGACCTCTTTGGTCCCAGGAAGGAATTAAACCAGAATGAAGGACAAGGCCAGGGATAATCAATCAATGAGAAGAGCTTTCCATGAGAAGACCCAAAGTTATTTGGTTTGAGAAAGAAAACTCACTCAGTGTTTCAGCTTGTTGCGCTGGAAGAGAAAGAGCAGAGCAGTGCACGGTCAGAGGGGAGAGCTCCTCATATCACGGCAGATGCCTTGGGGAGACCCTGAATTCCCTCAGAGTGGGGAAGGAGACTTACCCAACTCTGCATCTTTTCTCTCTGCAAAACCAAAGTAAAGGAAATGCATGGTTAGAGGGAAGACCTTCTCATCCCATGGCTGCTCCCATAACCCAGACCCCAAATGTTTTTGTTCTGGGAAGTGGCCAGCGACCACTTTGGTCCCATGAAGGAATTAAACAAGAATGAAGGAAAAGGCCAGGGATAATCAATCAATGAGAAGAGCTTCCCATGAGAGAACCCAAAGTTACTTGTTTTGAGAAAGAAAACTCACTCAGTGTTTCAGCTTGTTGCGCTGGAAAAGAAAGAGCAGAGCAGTGCACGGTCAGAGGGGAGAGCTGCTCATCCCATGGCTGATGCCATGGGGAGACCCTGAATTCCCTCAGCGTGGGGAAGGGGACTTACCCAACTCTGCATCTTTTCTCTCTGCAAAAGAAAAGAAAGGCAGTGCAAGGTCAGAGGATACATCTCCTCATCCCTTGTCAAACCCCACAGCCAGATCCCAAATATTTTGTTCTGGGAAGTGGCCAATGACCACTTTGGTCCCAGGTAGGAATTAAACCAGAATGAAGGACAAGGCCAGGGATAATCAATCATAGAGAACAGCTTCCCATGAGAGAACCCAAAGTTACTTGGTTTGAGAAAGAAAACTCACTCAGTGTTTCAGCTTGTTGCGCTGGAAAAGAAAAAGCAGTGCATGGTCAGAGGGGAGAGCTGCTCATCCCATGGCTGATGCCTTGGGGAGACCCTGAATTCCCTCAGGGTGAGGGAGGAAACTTACCCAACTCTGCATCTTTTCTCTCTAGAAAAGAAAAAAAAGCAAAGGAAATGCATGGCCACAAGGGAACACCTTCTCATCCCATGGCTGCTCCCATAACCCAGACCCCAAATGTTTTTGTTCTGGGAAGTGGCCAATGACCACTTTGGTCTCATGAAGGAATTAAACAAGAATGAAGGAAAAAAATAGACCCCAATAGGACAGGATAATCAATCAGAGAGAACAGCTTCCCATGAGAGAACCCAAAGTTACTTGGTTTGAGAAAGAAAACTCACTCAGTGTTTCAGCTTGTTTCGCTGGAAAAGAAAGAGCAGAGCAATGAACGGTCAGAGGGGACAGCTGCTCATCCCATGGCTGATGCCATCGTGAGATGCTGAATTTCCCTCACTTTGGGGAAGGAGACTTACCCAACTCTGCATCTTTTCTCTCTGCAAAAGAAAAAAAAGCAAAGGAAATGCATGGTCGCAGGGAGCGATTTCTCATCCCATGGCTGCCCCCATAACCATGTCCCCAAATGTTTTTGTTCTGGGAAGTGGCCAATGACCACTTTGGTCCCAGGAAGGAATTAAACAAGAATGAAGGAAAACAATAAACCCCAATAGGAAGGGATAATCAATCAGAGAGAACAGCTTCCCATGAGAGAACCCAAAGTTACTTGGTTTGAGAAAGAAAACTCAGTGTTTCAGCTTGTTTCGCTGGAAGAGAAAGAGTAGAGCAGTGCACGGTCAGAGGGGAGAGCTGCTCATATCACGGCAGATGCCTTGGGGAGACCCTGAATTCCCTCAGAGTGGGGAAGGAGACTTACCCAATTCTGCATCTTTTCTCTCTGCAAAATTAAAGAAAGGCAGTGCATGGTCAGAGGGGACAGCTGCTTATCCCATGGTAGACGCTATGGAGTTACCTTGAATTCCCTAAGAGTGAGCAAGGAGAATTACCCAATTCTGCGTCTTTTCTCTCTGAAAAACAAAAGGAAAGGGAAATGCATGGTCAGAGGGAACACCTTCTCATCCCATGGCTGCTCCCATAACCCAGACCCCAAATGTTTTCGTTCTGGGAAGTGGCCGATGACCACTTTGGTCCCATGAAGGAATTAAACAAGAATGAAGGAAAAAAAGAAACCCCAATAGGAAGGGATAATCAATCAGAGAGAACAGCTTCCCATGTGAAGACCCAAAGTTATTTGGTTTGAGAAGGAAAACTCACCCAGTATTCCAGCCTGTTCCTCTGCAAAAGAAAGGGGAAAGCAGAGCTGGTCAGAGGGACAGCTGCTCATCCCATGATCAGCTGATGCCTTGCAGAGACTCTGATTTCCACGGAGTGGGGAAGGAGACTTACCCAACTTTGCATCTTTTTTCTCTGCAAAACAAAAGCAAAGGAGATGCATGGTTAGAGGAAACACTTTCTCATCCCATGTCAAATCCCATAACCCAGACCCAAATTTTTTCGTTCTGGGGAGTGGCCAATGTCGACTTTTGTCCCTGGAAGGAATTAAACCAGAATGAAGGAAAAAAAATAAACCCAAAAGCAAGGGATAATCAATCAGAGAGAACAGCCACCAGTGAGAGAACCCAAAGATATTTGGTTTGAAAAAGAAACATCACTCGGTGTTTCAGCTGTTGCACTGGAAAAGAAAGAACAGAGCAGTGCACAGTCATATGGGACAGCTGCTCATCCCTTGGCTGAAGCCATGGAGAGACCCTGAATTCCCTCAGAGTGGGAAAGGACACTTACCCAACTCTGCATCTTTTCTCTCTGCAATACGAAAGTAAAGGAAATGCATGGTTAGAGGGAACACCTTCTCGTCCCATGTCAAATCCCATACACCAGACCCCAAATCTGATTCTTCTGGGAAGTGGCCAATGACCACTTTGGTTTCAGGAAGGAATTAAACCAGTATGAAGGAAAAAAGGAAACTCAACAGCAAAGGAACCCAATCAAAGGGAACAGCTTCCAACGGGAAGACCCAAAGTTATTTGGTTTGAGAAAGAAAACTCACTCAGTATTTCAGCTTGTTGCGCTGGAAAAGAAAGCAGAGTAGTGCACGGTCAGAGGGGACAGCTGCTCATCCCATGGCTATACCCATAACCCTGACCACAGATCTTTTTATTCTGTAAGTGGCCAATGGCCACTTTGGTCTTAAGAAGGAATAAATGTTGTCTGAAGGAAAAAGCAAACTCAATAGCAATTGATAATCAATCAGAGAGTAGTGCTTCCCATGACAGAACCCAAAGTTATTTGTTTTGATAAAGAAAACTCACCCAGTGTTTCGGCTTGTTGTGCTGGAAAAGAAAAAGCAGTGCATGGTCAGAGGGGACAGCTGCTCATCCCATGGCTATACCCATAACCCTGACCACAGATCTTTGTATTCTGTAAGTGGCCAATGACCACTTTGGTCTTAAGAAGTAATCTTACTGACGTGGAGGAAGAAGCAAACACAATAGGAACAAACGATCAGAGAGAACAGCTTCCCGTGGGAAGAAGCTAAGTACTTTGATATGTGGAAGAAAACTCACCCCCTGTCAAAGCTTGAACCTCTGGAAAAGAAAGAGCAGAGCAGTGCATGGTCAGAGGGGACAGCTGCACATCGCATGGCTGATGCCATGGGGAGACCCTGAATTCCCTCACTTTGAGAAAGGAGACTTACCCAACACTTTATCTTTTTTCTCTGCAAAACAAAAGCAAAGGAAATGCATGGTGGGAGGGAACAATTTCTCATCCCATGGCTGCTCCCATAACCCAGACCCCAAATCTTGTTCTGGGAAGTGGCCAATGACCACTTTGTTCTTAAGAAGGAATTTTACACAATAGCAAACACAATAGCAACTGATGATCAGAGTGAACCGCTTCCCATGGGAAGAACTTAAGTACTTTGGTTTGTGAAAGAAAACTCACCCTCTGTCAAAGCTTGTTGGGCTGGAAAAGAAAGAGCAGAGCAGTGCACGGTCAGAGGGGACAGCTGCTCATCCCATGGCTGATGCCAATTTGGGGAGACCCCGAATTCCCTCAGAGTGAGGAAGGACACTTACCCAACAATGTATCTTTTTTCTCTGCAAAATAGAAGCAAAGAAAATGCATGGTCAGAGGGAACACCTTCTCATCCCATGGCTACTCCCACCCCCCGACCTTAACCCTTTTGATATCTGAAGAGGACAGTGGCCACTTTGATCCCAAGAAAGAATTAAACCAATAGGAAGAAACCGATTGGGCAAGAGTTTTGCAAATGGATCAGTCAGGATCCACACATCCAATTACCGCATTTCCTCCCATAACCCCTGTTCACCTCACACTACAACACATCCCAAGGCCCCAAAGATCCCATGGTCCCAACCCATCACATAAACCCAGCACTCTGCAGTCTTCTATCAGTTCCATTAAAGGGACTTTGGTGGTGGAAGGGGCTGGAAGGACTCACTCAGCTCTCTGATCTGTGCAGCTGCAAAACAAAGCAGAGGAAGAGGTGGTCAGCAGGACAGCTTGGTTTGTGGGGACGTCTCCATTAGGTCTGGACCTTTCCATCTGCCCCACGGTCCATCCAAGTTCCCATCTTCCCACCCTTCCTTTTTCCCCTTCCTTCATTTCCAAGAAGAAAGGCAAACATTATTTAATGACCCCTGGGAATCTCAGGAAAAATCTTCCATCCTCCTCCTGTGTACCTCCATGGATCAGAGCTCAGCACCACCCCGACCATCCCTGTCCCATCACAGCACCTCCGTGCTCTCCATCCCCTCCACTCTCAGCTCACCTTGCTTTCTATACAGAAAAACAATGATGACAGCAAATGACGCAACCAGAAGTGTGACAACCACAGCCATAGCCACTGCCCACGAACGGACGATCTCGGAAAAAGGATCTGGAAAAAACATCAAACAAGGGTTCTTTTTCCATTGCCATATGTGGAAAATCAAGATTCAGACTTGGGAGATCCCAGAATCCAAAGAGGCAGCAACCACGGAGATGTGACACACAAAGGCAGCGTGCCCAGATTGGCACAGGTGGAGGAGCTGCTGAGAATCCTGTGCCCACTGCCACTGAGACATGAAGAAACCCATCCCAGAAACCCAACCCAGCCACGTCATCCATGCAGATCCATCCCCAAATCACACCGTGTGCCTGCTCCAACTCCAGCATCTCATGGAGCAGTTCAGCCCCAACCTCTTCCAAAGGCTGCTGTCATTCAGCTCTCCATCCATGGATGTGAGGATGAGGATGGACAGAGGTGGGGGTGTGACACACAAACCCAGCGACACCTGGAGGCATCACCCCAGCCACTGACCTGACACCTCCAGGTCCACCATGGCTTCTGCATAGCCATCACCATCTTCCACAGCACAGCTGTACGAGCCACTATCAGCGGAGGTCACAGCAGTGATGCGCAGATCCAGGTTTCCATCAGAGAGACCATCCCTGAGCAGTTCTGTCCTCCCTTTATATTCCTCCATCTGCTCCAGGTCCTCTCCATCTCGGTAGTGGTGCACAAGGCCAGAGGACCGGTGCTGGATCCATCTGATGTCTGAGCTCCAAGCATCCTTGCACGGGGACAAGTGGCAGCGCAGCACGACGTCCTGTCCCACGTTGGCAGTGACAGGGAGGCTCGGTGCCACCACCGTGAGCTGGGCTGGGCAATGAGAAGGGCATGGAGAGACAGTGAGATGGTGGCTGTGTGAATGTGGGGGCCTGGAGCGGCACAGGGTGAGTTGGTGTGTGCTCCATCCTGTGTAAAAGTAGTGGAGAGGGAGCAGGAGGGAGTGGGGAAGGATTTGTGTGAGTGGGAGCCCACTGAGGACGTGTGGTGGAGGTGAAGAAGAGCCAGAAATTCTACCCCAAATGGCGCATTTCATGATACACCCGTAGTGAAAGTGAAAGCCAAGTGTGTCTGGGTGCTGGGCTTGGGTCTGGCCTGCCCCATGGCCGCTCCCCCATCCCACAGCAGGACCTCTGCCAGGCACAGCAGCCCCACAGGACCCCTACCTGATCCTGAATTGAAGAAGTGTAGAGCGACGAGATAAGGCAGGAGGGTCCTCCAGGGAGGGCGAAAGTGGGGTGGTTGCAGCCCAATAGGAAGCGCATCTGTGCTGGAGAAGAGGAGGGGGGAAGGAGTTGGGGAAGGGAGAGAGAGGCAGAAGACTGAGAAGGAGACGGTGGAGGAAGTGGGGAAGAAGATGGGTAAAAAAATGGGTAAATGATGAGAGAAAAAGATAGGGTAAGGGGGTGGTGAAGGAAATGGAGAAGGAGTTGGAGAAGGAGATGATGGAGAATATGAGGAAGAAGATTTGGAAAGAAGATGAGAAAAAACTCAGGAGGAATGTGAGAGTAGAAGCTGTAGGGGAAGAAAGGGGCCCAGTGTGTTATAACCACCAGGGGAGGAGGAGATGGGGACAGTCAAACATGAGTTCCATGAGCACAGCCACCACCTCCTTGGGCAGTGCCAGTGCTCCTCACAGGCTGTGAGCAGGGCAGAGCAGGTGACCCCAGAAAGATTTCCCCTACAAGAAGCCCCCCAGAGACAGAAATCCCTCACCTGATCTGCAGGAAGCGTGTGGCTACACCCAGCTTCTCCTGGCAACTCCTTTGCCAGTTTCTACCTTTGCCCAGCTCCAGGGTTCAGTAGGAGGAACTTGGCCATGGATCAATGTGGGCAAAGGTTGGAGGACATTAAACACACAACATTGCTTCATGCAATTATCTCTGCATCCTGCAGGAACATGGACCCAGGAGAAGCATTGTCATAGCACAGGGGAAATCCGCAGGCTGCGCTGCATGAGCATTTCTCCCTATTTCTCCAACCCCCCACTGGTTACAGGAAGAAGTAGCACTGCCAGAGGGCTGGCGATGCTGGATTACAGCTTGGAGCATCTGGGCCAGGTGGGAGCTTGCTCTATGCTATGCCCAAGATGTGGTGATTTCTTTGGTCAGTAAGGATTTTTAAGTAACTGACCATTAATGCAGGAGTTAACATCCGTTTGCCCTGTGACACTCCCACAGCCTCTTTTTAGGTGCTCTGTGGATGAGCACGGTTTTGTGGAGAAGGTGGGAGATGCTTATGGGGGGGAGATCACTCGGTGCAGTTGGGGCTTGGTATGGTTTTTTATTTTCTTGGTTTTGTGTATTTTTTGTCTATTAATGTGTTTTCTTCCTTTTTAGGTTCCTGCGGGGAGCCTTGTTCTGCTGGGAAAGCAGTACACGGTGAGAGGGTCGGCTTGTTGTGTAATAGAGCCCACATTGCTCTGGTTCCAGGGTGAAGACTCAGCCTGTTCCGTGGCACCAAACCCTCAATAAGTGATAACAATCAGTAATCGATTCCGATCAGCAGGTATGCTTTATTCTATGGTGAGAGACAACGCGGTTAACACCCAAAGCAGTTTTCTACCTCAGGTTTTGCGTGCATTCTTTTATTTCCAAAAACGTTATGTACTCATGAGATTCCCATGAAGCCTGATACATTTCCCAGAATGTCCATCCGTTTTCCAGGATCTCCATCTTCTTCCATTTTGTTCCTTTCTATGTTTTCTTTCATCCAATTAAATTTCAGTTGGAGGTTGCACATCCTCACTTCGGT
>JADANK010000639.1:0-23050 GCA_021292215.1 Lophura nycthemera
AAAAGCCCCTTTCCTTGGCCTTCTTGAACCTCATTAGGTTCACATAGTCCCACTTTTCAGGGCTCTCCAAGGATCAATGAGTACAACACAGGATCATCTGAGATTCAAAGCCTTCATCTAAGAGTGTTGCCCAAACACTTCTTGTATTCCACTGATGTGGTGCCATCTGGAAGCCTGTACCAGGGTTTGACCACCCTCTGGTGAAGAACCTTTTCCTAACACTCAACCTGACTTTACCTTGATGCAGTTCAATGCCATTCTCTTTGAGCCTGTCACTCTCACCTGCAGGGGCAGAGATGAGCCCCTGCCTCTCCACTCCCCTCATGAGGAAGCTATAGATCACCATGAAGCTTCCCCTCAGTCTCCACTTCTCTGGGTCAAATAAACCAAGTGATTTCAATCACTCCTCAAACATCTTGTCCTCTAGACCCTTTCTCATCCTTCTAGTCCTCCTTTGGATGCTGTATAATAGTTCCATATCTTTCTAATACTGTGGTGCTTCAAAATGCAGTTTAGACATCCTCTAGTTTGTGTGATAAATTTATGTCTTACAAAATTTATATTATTTCTTAAAAATATAGATTTCAAATATATATGGTCTTCTTACAGGAAAACCTTGTCTCTTTGAACAAATTTGTACAGAAAGAGACTGGAGAAGTGTGTACTAAGAGTACTCATCCACTCGTATACAATTAGCAGACAAAAAAATAAAGCCTTTTTTTTTTTTTTAATAATAACTACAGTACTGGATAATTTTATGTATTTTAGTGTATATATATCTGTAGTTGATAGTTCTGCATATTTAGAAAATTACAAGATAGCCCTCATTATGGCTAAGTACAATATTAGTGCTTCCACTTTTAACAGAGGGAAATGGAGTAACATGTCAAAGAAAGCTCATGGCGCATCCCAGGTCTTCAGCAGTCTTTATTTGCTCCAGAAGCAGATGAAATGCTGACCTTTTTGTAGTAGCTGGAATAATATGTCAAATAAACTCATACACTCTGAATATAACCATAGAGTGGTTATACCAGCATCACACAGTTTACATTTCAAAGCATATTTATTGACTACCAAGTCAAACAAGGCAAAATTCCCAAACCAATTTATAATTTACAATCAACATTTGGGATTTTAGCAACTCAGTAATTATTTGACTTCTTCTGTTTGGTCTCTATGTGTGTGTTTATTATTTTAATTATTTATGTGAGATACGTGCAGATTTGTTTAATTTTGGAAGGTTATGATACAAAACCCATGCTTGTGATTTATTAAAAACAAATGATGTAGCAAAAAGAAGATTATATTTCCATATAACAGGATGGGGTGCTTGCCAGGTCATGGAAACAGAATGCTAACTAGTACTTTTACTGAAGCTGCTAGTTAAACAGTTATTTAATATAAGCTGATGTTTCCCTTTTAGTTAAGAGGCCTATTTTCTTGCCCTTCTTCTTCAAAAGGGACACATGGAAGTGGGTTGCACTATTACAGTTTGTAGACAGTAAAGGCATTCAAACAGGTTCCAACATTCCAATCCTGCATACACAGGAGGAGTAGATTGTGTTGAGAAACCTCTTATGGGGATAAGTTGAAACAATGGTAGCAGAATAATATTGTGATGAGTGTATTTCAGGAGTTACTCTTAGCTTTTAACCTTAAAACATATTCTTACAGTGCAGTCTGAAGGCACTGGGGGAATTGGATCACAGTGGGGAGTCAAGGCTATGGCAGCATTTCATTTTATATCTGAAAAAAAAAAAAAAAAAAAAAAAAAGTTAACAGAAACCCTCTATAAACCTTTCTTTTGAATCCATCAAATATATGGCCAGATCATTCAATTATTAGCATTAGAAAGGAGTGAATATCATTGATTTCAACAGAATCTTTCTCAGAAAATCTCTCATATTCCCATAAACAGAAACAGAGCTACCTGTTTCAGAGACCCTGTAGTAAAGAGCAAAGAATTTAAGAAAGACCCTGGATATTCTGATTCTCAGTAATAAACTGTATCTGGCTCTAGTGGTAGAAAGAACAACACTGAGGTAGTGTGTGTTCCTCACAGAATGTGGACATTTTTGTTCACAGAATTCTGCTTAAAAGGATCAGTACTGTTAAGACTGGAAAAATCTAGAGCAGACAAAAAACAAAAAAACAAAAACAATGACAACAACAACAACAACAAAAAACAAAACAAAACAAAAACAAAACAAAAGAACACTGAAGATACACCAAAATCTTTTTCCCTAAGTTCAAATTTTATCTTAGGACTGAGAACCTGAACTAATCTACTGTCCTACAAAATCATTCTACACAATATCTTGTTTTCTTGGAGGCATTCAAAGCCAGGATGGATGAGGCTCTGGGCAGCCTGGTCTAGTGGTTGAACCCCTTCCACATAGCTGGGGTGTTGAAGCTAGATGACCATTATGATCCTTTTCAACCCAGGCCATTCTATGATTCTATGATTATATTGGCAGTCGATATTGGAAAATCCCTCCTTCAATACTTTCTTCATCCTTTAGCTGGGACTCCAAACTTCCTCCTGCACTCCTCTGGAGTCTCAAATTTTTCAGGAGTCAAGAAAAGAAGAAAAAAATTCTTCATGCTTTTTGATTGACATTAAAAACTAGCTAACACTATGGACAAGGATGCTAGAGTAATAGAATTAGACTGAAAAAAAAAAAAAAAAAAAAGTGATATAAGAAAAGTAAGATGAAATAAGAAAAGCTATATGCCTCAGCAGGAAAGAATTTAAGGAAGATAAGGAAGATAGTGAAGATAGTCTGACTTCCCCCTGTCATGGGCATAGATTGATCTAGTTAACTCCGTGACAACCCCAACCTACCCTTCCTTGCCTGTCCCTTTGAATAGTTTGTATCTGTTGATAGCCACACTCCAGTCACGGGAATAATTCCACCAGGCTTCGGTGATGACAACTACATCATGGTTTTCTGGCAGCACAGTAGCTTCCAGCTCCTCCTGTTTGTTTCCCAAGCTGCATGCGCAGGTGTAGAGGCACTTCAGCAGGGCAGCTGGTCTTGTCATTTCCTTAAAGAATAACTCCTTGATGTCTTTTAGATGTTTCCCTTGATTTTTCCCATTGCCTTCTCCTGTTGCCCCAGAAATCCCTGCCTCATCATCATAGAATTTTGTATATGCTGCAGTGTTGCTGGCATCTCTCCAGGAAACGGTACCTTCTAGGCTCCTGCTAGCACCCTATCTCTCTAATATAGTTACACCTTCCTACATCTCATCATGAGAAGGCTCACTATCCCCTCTCTCCCCCTTCATACCTACTTTAAAGCTCTCCCAGCAAGCCCCACTAGCTTTTCCCCATGGATCCTTCTCCCACATTGAGGAAAGAAAACCCTATCCAGTGACCACAAACCCAATACCATGTAGGCTATTTCACTGTCAAAACAAACAAACAAACAAACAAAACAACAACAACAAAATGATGTTCTGGTGACAACACCAGCCACAAAACCAGGTTTTTATGGATATGATTATTTGGTTTGTTTCTGTGTCCTTACCAATAAGGGAGGAAAAAGAAGAAAAGATGACCTGTGCATTCAGTTCTTTTAGTTGTCTTCCCAAGGCCCTGAAGTCCCTTTCGATGGCACTTGACTCACATGTAGCTGCATCATCTCTCCCCGTAGGGAAAAACAGCCATACCAGGCTAGGTAGTTTCCTGGTGATGTCCCTCACCTGAGCCCCAGGAAGACAGAAGACTCATCTAAGAAGAGGATCTGCTTGGCATGTAGAATGTTAGACCCTTGTAAGGAGAAGTCACCTACCACCAATATTCATCTCTTCTTTTTCAATGAAGTAGCTTTGGAGTTGAGGGATGGCTTTTCTTGTTTTGGATTTGTTAGCATATCTAGACTGAATGGACTGAAATCACTCTCAGTCAGGACTTCCACATGCAGGGCCTCATATCTGTTGTACAGAGGTACCTGAGAGGGTAGAGGAGGCAATAAGAGATTTTGTTAGCTGCTTCAGGCGCAGTCTTGCCTCCATCTGCTCTTTTCCTTTCTGTTCTTGCCTATGGCCTTGCATTTTTTCCTCAACATGGTGTGATTCACACAGGCTTTAAACACAGGCTGCCTTGAGTTTGTGTTTGTTCCTTAGAAAAAAACTGTTTGTGTATGGGTGAATTGTCATTTCCCTGCTCCTTCTTTTTGTCCCTAATAACACTTTTTAATCTATATGTGTCATCCCACAGCCTGGCCACAAGGCAGAGCCAACTTCTCTGGCTGCTGCCCCACAGTGCCAGTGAACTGCCCACGTAAACTGCTGTACCACGATCTTCTGATGCACCACTATCTGTTTGCCCATCCTGTTTGTATTGCTCCTGTGTCACTCTGCTCCCTAGTGTCAGGTTTTAAACACTCAGGGGGGTTCGGCCACTGTACCCCCTGGCTCCATCCCCACATAATCAGCTTACTGCCATCAGGAGCGCTTCCCCCACCCTTAGCCTTTGGTTAAAATGTCTGGAAATAACATCTGCAGGGGAGATTCAACCGGTTATAGTACAATTCAAAGAATTGTATGCCAAAGTGCAATCAAAATGTTGTTCTGGGATTTTTTAGTCAATTATCTATCTACTTTTTTATTTATTTATTTTTTTTGTTCAGGAAGGAAGAAATCTCTGAAGATAGTTGATGGATATTCTGTGAACGGGATAATGCATACATATAAGGTCCTAAATCTGTTATAAGATTCACTGCTATAAATTGGGACCACTGATAAACTTGATGTAGATACATTAGTACAAAATTACTATAAATGAGACTAGAATCAGCCTCTCCATGTTACTGAAATTTTTAAGATTCTCATACAGGCTAATTGCAATTATTTTAAGGTATCACTTTTCTATTATGTTTTCAGTATTTAAATCTCCAAATTTTTGATCTACAGTGAGCAACACTATACTTTCTTTAGATAAGTAAATCTGAGTTATAAGCCTGTATATCATTATGCACATATATGCTGTTTAAATAGAAAGCATATAGGTACCCTGTGTATTCTGTTTGTCTACCTGTCTGTGTTATATATATATATATAAATAAATATATATATATATACATTTATTTATTTATTTATTTATTTCCTGAAATATATGGATGTTATTAGAAATTCAATAACTTTCACCCAAGACATTTCCTGGTAGCTGGGAGATCTTAGCTATCAATGCGTAATGCGTAAAAAGGACAAGTTTCATCAGTCATCATTTTGAGCTTGGAATAATGTCCCCTGGCAAAGTTAGATTCTGGCAGCAGAAATACCACTTAACCCAAGCTGATATAGACAAGATCAAGAGACAGCATTGCATGCCAGGAATTGTGATTTATTACTAAAGGCTTCTATACTGAAATTTAATATTAGTATCAGCATTTGAACTGAAGTAGAATATCAAGGCCTGATACTGCTGGTTATATGATTTCTCTTTCTCAAAGATCAAGACCCTGACACAGAAATCCATAGGTGCATATTTCTTGTTCCAAACCAGTCAATTTTATGTACATTGTATACTGGCATGGCCCTTTCTCTTGGTCCCACCCTTGAAAGGTTGAATAAGGATTGGTTTTCAAAAAAAATTAAACTTTAAAACTTGGTCTGATTTCAGCAGCCAAGCACAGGCAGAAAGGCTTTCTGTGCAATTCAGAGTAGAAATGAATTTTTCTTAACAGAAAGAGATAGTAAAAATTATCATTTTGGTGATTACTTCATCCATTCTCCTGTTTGAATTCAGTTGCGTCTTTCATTTCAGTTCATCAGATTCCTTCCTTCCTTCCTTCCTTCCTTCCTTCCTTCCTTCCTTCCTTCCTTCCTTCCTTCCTTCCTTCCTTCCTTCCTTCCTTCCTTCCTTCCTTCCTTCCTTCCTTCCTTTCCTCCCTCCCTCCCTCCCTCCCTCCTTCCTCCCTTCTTTTTTTTTCTTTTTTTCCAAAATAGAAAATACAACAGGAAAAAAAAAAAAAAAAAAAAAAAAAAAAAAAAAAAAAGATATTTGGGCCAAATGAAAATGAAGTTCTGTGAGAACTGTAATGGCTAATTTTGTAAGGTATGATTCTTACTAGTGCATTTGTTCTCAGGGTTCCGTAGGAACTATCTTCAGCACTTTTTATTGGCTAATAAAAAATAGAAAAAAAGAATATTTATAATTAAAATATTTACTTAATTATTGATCAAATAACTACTTATAACCAAAAGAAACCCCTACTTTTATGCAAAAAGCAGAAGAACTACATCTCAAATCATCTCTGGAATAAATAGTGTTCTCAATAAAACTTAGACCTCATATATTTTTAAAGAAATATAGATTACATGGAATCACGGAGTCACAAAATCGTGGATCATAAGGGCTGCAAGAGTACACTGAAGATCATCTAGTTCAAACTCCTCACTAAAGAGGGTCCCCTAAAAAAGTCTAGACAGGAAAACATCCAAGTAATTTTTTAATATCTCCACAGAAGAAGACTCCACAACCTCTCTGGGCAGCTTGTTCCAGTGCTTTGTCACTCTCAAAGTAAAGAAGTTCTCATGTTTAAGTGGAACTTCTGTGTTTCAGTTAGTTCCTGTTGGCCTTTGTTGGGCACCAACCAAAAGAGCCTGGTCCCTTTCACTTGACTTCTGCCCTTTGATCATGTATAAGAATTGATAAGATCTCTTTCCAGTCTTCTCCAGGTTGAACAGACCCAGGCTTCTCAGTCCTTTCTCATAAAAGAGATGCTCCAGATCTCTAAAAATCTTTCTAGCCCTCTTCTGGACTCTCTCTAGAAGTTCTCTGTTTTTCTTGAACTGGACACAGTACTCCAGATATGGTTTCTTAATGCAGAGTAGAGAGGGAGGTTCATCTCCCCTGACCTTATGACCATTCTCTTTTTAACGCATCCCAGGATACTATCGGCCATCTTGGACTCAAGTGCACACTGCTGGCTCATGGCTGATCTGTGGTCCACAAGAATAGTCAGGTCCTTCTCCATAGAGCTCTTCTCCAGCTAGTCATTCCCTATCCTGTACTGATGCATGCAGTTATTCCTTTCTAAGTGTAAAACTGTCCAGATCTCACTGAATGAAAATACAGCCTTCCAATGTGTCAGCCACCCATCCCAGCTTTGTATCACCAGCAAACTTGCTGAGAGTGCTTTTTCTCCCTTCATCCAGATCACTGATTAAGATGCTGAAAAAGGCCAGACCCAGTACTGACCTCAAACGAGCACCATAGAATAATACAACCCTTAGAATTGCAAAGGATCTTTTAAGGTCATTTAGAGAAAATTCCCTCCAATTAACAGGGATATCCATAGCTAGATCAGGTAACTCAGGGCCTGATCCGGCCTCAACTTGAAAGCCTCTATAAATGGGGCACCAACCATAACTCTAGGTAACCTGTTCCAATGCCTCACCACCGTAACTGTAAAAGACTTTTTCCTTCTATCCAAACCAAATCTACCCTTTTAAAGCCTGAAGTCATTTCTCTATCATCACAGACCCTGCTAAAGAGTCTGTCCTCTTCTTTTCTGTAGCTGCTATCAGTTAGATATTGAAAAGGCCTCTATTAGTTCACCTTGAAGCCTTCCCTTCTCCAGGCTGAAGAGCCCCAGGATCTGTCAGCCTGTCCTTGTAATAGAAGTGTTCTATCCCTTGAATCATTTTTGTGGCCATTCTTTGGATGCGTTCCAACAGGTCTATGTCTCTCCTGTACTTAGAACTCCACATCTGGATGCAGTATTCCAGATGAGGCCTCACCAGAGCAGAGTGGATGAGAAAGATCACCTGGGGAGAGACTGGTAGGTCAGTTGTCCCAAGGGTCATCTTTTTCAGCCTTCTTAAAAATGAGCGTGGTGTTACCTATTTTACAGTCACCAGGGACTTTACTACTAGCTACAGGCCTCCACTTAGTCTCTGCATCATTGATCACAACCATCTGAGCTCTCCCAGTTAATCACTTCTTAATCCACATCATTGTCAACTCATTTATTTCAAACTTCCGAGGCTTTTCTATGAGGATCTTATAGGAGCAAGCGTCAAGAGCCTTGCTGACTCAAAGCAAACATCTACTGCCATTCCCCCATTTGCTACATCAGACATAGGCTATCAGATTATTCAAGCATGATTTCACCTTGATGAATCCATGTTGACTGCTCCTGATAACTTTGTTCTTGCCATGGTTTTATGATTTTTCATTACTAGTATTCCATGTCACAAAATCATGTAGAGCACTGGGAGTTAAAGAGTTAATGCTCCAGTTTTGTGGATTGTCAATATTTCCAGGTACCTGGTTCTCAGAAGAAAAGAAGAACTACATATGCCAGAAGACATTAGCTGTTCTGTTTCTGTTTTCCATCCAGAGGGAAAGATAAACTGTTTGCAAGTCATAAGACGTCCCTACTTTTACTGCTCATCTCGGCAATGTGTGCTCCCTAGCTGTCTCACTTTCAGCACTGGAGTAAGGCCTTCAGTTTTGGACACTCTCTCTCTCTTTTTTTTTTTTTTAGTTTATTAATTTAAATCCCAATTAACTTGCATTTCTGCTATTATAATTAATAAATTATCTTTCCTCCTTAGATCCTTAGATCGTTGCTGTTTTTCTTATTTGTTATTATTCCCTTCCCTCTTTGTTCCATCTCTTGCCCCCTTTCTTCAGGCTGGTCAACCTGTGAGCCTGCTGTCATAGAGTCATAGAATAACATGGGTTGAAAAGGACCTCTGTCCCCTTGTCACAGACAGATAGATCTGGAGATAACTCCATCACACTTCACTTTCAATTTCCTGGAACAAGTTTTTGTATCATCTTCCCAAGGGACAGAAGTGAAGCTGACTGCTGTGTAGTTTCTTGGGTCCTCCTTGCCCTTTTTGAAGACAGAAATTACATGGCTTTCTCTAAGACTTTAGGCCCCCATTCTCCATAATCACTCATAGATAATAAAGAATGGTTAGGCAATCATTTCTGCCAACTCCCTCAGCATTCATGGGTGTATCCCATAAGGACACAAGGATTTGTTTATGTCAAATTTACCTAGATGATTTCTGAATAAGGAAAAGTTTTCCTTTCTTCAGATTCTCTTACCTTTTACATCTCTTATCTTGGTAAAGACAATTTTAGAAGTAAAAACTGAAAGTAAGACTGACTGTAAAGAAGGACATCAGTATCTTTGCCTTCTCAGCATCCTCTGTTACCAGGGCACCCACTTCATTCAACAGAAGACTTACACTTTCTCTAGTCTCCTTTTTACTAATTATATACTTTAATTTAAGGGAGACTTATCTTTCTTAGTTGCATCCTTACAGACCTTGACAATAGTCATATATTCCTCCCAAGTGACCTGAGCCTTTTTCCACATTCCATAAACTTTATTTTTCCATGATCTCCATGCTCATCCTATTGCCTTTGCCTGATTTTTTTACTCTAAGGGATGCACAAATCTTGAGCTAGGAAAAAGGGGCACTTGAATGTAAAAAACTGGCTAGATGATTGCACTCAGAGAGTAGCAGCCAACAGCCGAATCACCAAGTGAAAACCAGTGACAAGTCACATTCCTCAGGGATCAGTATTGGGACAGGTGTTATTTAACACCGTTGTATTCAACATGGACAGGGGACTGAGTGCACCCTCAGCAAGTTTGCAGATGACACCAAAGTGAGGGCTGCATTTGACATGGCAGACGGAAGGGATGCCAACCTTGAGAGACCTGGACAGGCTTGAGAGGTGGGCCCGTGCTAGTCTCATGGAGTTCAATACAGCCATGTATCAAGTGCATGATATCCACCAAAGGCTGCCAATAAGGTTTCAATTCCCTCTTTGACAAAATTTAAGCATAAAATCTTAGCTCTTAAAATAATTTTTCAAGTTTTGTTTTCTGAATAGCTGGAGGAGATCTCTATTTTTGTTGTTGTTGTTCTGTCCTCTTTGTAACCCTCCTCTGTATCCACTCCAACATTCTATGTCTTTCTTGAGCTGGAGGTTCCAGACCTGGACACAATCATTCAGGTGGAGACACAGAGTAGAGAGCAAAGTAGAGAGGAGCAGTTATCACTCTGGCTATCTGTCTTTTGATGCAGCCCAGGATACTGTTAGCCTTGTGGGCTGGAGGTACACACTACTGGCTCATGATAAGTTTTTAATCTACCAAGATCCTGAAGTCTTTTGCAACAAAGCTATTCTCAAGGAATTCTTCTCCCAGTCTATATATATATCTGCGATTACCATGGGCCCAGTTTTTGAGCCTATCTTGGTCCCTCTGTACAGCATATCTTACTTCTGCCCTGTCAATTACACTACTCAGCTTGGTGTCATCAGCAAACTGACATGATCCCATGATCTATGTCATTAATAAAGAGGTCAAAAGGGGAGTCTAGTTCCAGATGGATCCCTGGGTGACACACTCATGACTAGCTTCCACCTAGAATGTAGCCATTGACCACAACACTCTGCAGCAACCATCCAACCAAACAGAACATCCCGTCTTCATGTGATATCATGTGCTAAGACAAATTTTCTAGGACATAACCAGGTTGTGTGCTACTTCAGAACATCTGTAGTCTCACTGAATTACAATAATTTCCATCTCCTCAAACTGCTTGTAGGAGAATCAGTCCATCAAGAACTAAATTTGAGAGTAATCTGTAGCCTTTAAATCAAAGCAGTTAGTTTTTAAGTTCAGTTAGAAAGACCTTTCATTTTTTTAAGAAAAACTTATGTAGCCATTCCCCATCAATTGAGAGGAAAAAGTTTTGGAAGAAGAAATGAATTAAATCATTAGTAGCTATCTCTAGAGATCAGAAAGGAACCCATTTATTTCTTACCTGAGATGCAATTCTGTGAAACACAGTTCACAGCTGGATGTCTTCAATTTTCTAATTCTGACAGGTATTGTTTATTTTTTTTTTTTTTAAATCCTGTTTTTCTCAGCAATATTTAAAACAATGTCATAAAGCATGTCAGTACATGCTAGCATTTCTTTAGAAGTCTAATCTATGCTGTAAATCAAAATAGAAGTGAAAACAAAAACATCTGCATATAAATTCAGAAAACAACAACAACAACAAAAAATCATGCAAGAATTTGAAAGCAAGCACCAAAATTGCACGAAGAACTAAATTAAATACCTGTAGTTTCTGACGGGCTATGGACATGCAGCTCCTAGTTATACTGATAGAAACTGGGAATGCCTAGCAGTTCCTCATCAAATCATTTATTGTTCTGTTAATAGTTAGGATGGGTTTGTGACTGTGTCTTTACACTTTGTATTTCTAGAGCTTAAGAAAGAGATGCTAATACAATCTTTTGATAGTTCAAAATATAATGCCACTTCTATTGCAGTGCTTTATGATTTTATATATATATAAGGTAGCTTGAGGGATATATATATATATTTAAATATATATATATAATCTATATATATTAAATATATGTGTAGGTTAAATAAATAAATGTATTTATATACATATAAATTCCTGAAGCTTCCTTAACTAATGAATGTAGTAGACTTTATGCACAAAGTGGCTAAAGGAAACATTGATGCTGCCTTTAAAACCTCACTGAATTCTTAGTACTCTTGTTTTTGCAGAATAATGTGCTAGAGATAGAATATTATGTTCTCGCTACAAAATAGGATGAGTTCTTGTGAGTGATCTGATTCTTTTGGAGATCTGCTTGAGCAGTGGAGAATGCACTGTTCTTGAAACTATCTGGCACTGATTGCAATTATGTCCTTTTTATAAGTGAAAATACTTTGGGTTTTGAACTTTTGGAGAAAATAATAATAATAATTTAAATTAAAAAAAAAAAAAAATCAAAAGAAAGCCATTCGTGGTAAAAGTAGACTATTATCTACATTTATATAAAAACCTTCACAATAATTGTGCTGATCCTCTTTCTGTTCTTGTGTAAGCATTTGCCGGACTCACCTGGCAAAAACTTTTCAACCATTCCCACCATTGTTTCAAATACATATGAAACCCATAAGCAGCTTCATACATTTTTGTAGTTGTAATCCATCCTTTCACATGGATGAGTTTATCAAGGTGGTCTTCATTTTGTGGAGTTACAGCTATGCATGGCCATCCAGAATATGGCTTGTCTTTCACATTGTTGTTGCTAAAACAAATTCTGGTCAACTCTTCTGATTCTGCAACACATTTCTTACAGAAGTTTATTAGAGGGACATAGAAAATTCATGCAAATTTTTATTAAAAAACGTGTCTTTTTCAAAAATAAAAAGAAAACCAGCAAGAAAATAAACAAAAACTTATGAAGTTTTAAAATTATTCTAGTGGCTAAAAATCTCAACATATTTGTATAGCAACTCTCATAGAGAACTCATGTAAATGAATCTTATTAAATTATATAATTATATCAATAATTATGAAATATCAACATACTATGAGCAGGTAAATGATGAAAGGTGAATTCATTTTCAAGAATGGAAGATGTAGTAGGAAAAAAAAAAAAAAAAAAAGAGAGTTTCATTAAAAATTTCTCAATCCAAGTAAATTACCCACACACCTATAGGACGGAACTACTATACATTCCAGGACTTATGATTCTCAGGTTTGCACCTGAATAGCAACACATCCTTTTCTTCCATCCCTGACATTGAATGTTGCTCTTGTAATTGCTTTCTCTGTTATGAGTCTTTTTTTTTTTTTTTTTTCCACTTTCCCTATAAAAGAAATTATAGCTTGCCTCTGTAGAAGATAAAACCTGAGAAACTGCTGTACTGTAGAAATGCAGCAGATTTGTGCAATAATACAAGGAAGGGAAGATATGTGACTTGTGAGCAATTAAGTACATGCAATACAGCAGCCCATCGGAGAGCCACTTATTTTTAAGTTCTTTTAAGTTATTTATCTTTAAAAAGGGCTTTAGCCCTCAGCTCCTCTCTGAAGAAACTTTGAGACTAGCCATGACAGGACTCACATTGTTAAGACTGCTGGGTAGCACCAGTACAAAATGAGATGACAGAATCACCCTCCGAGAGAACTGTCATATTTATCCTCATGCTGGCAAACCGATGCACTCCTAGCAGTTGTAGCTTTCCTATAATCATCTGTATTATTATTTATAACAAATTGCAAGTCAAGGACACAATACTAGATTGCTGCATCCCATTAATTTTTGTATGAGATGTGTGGGGTATACAAACTCTTATGAGACATGCACTGAAAATTTATTTTATCTGTGAACTGAGAAGTCCTTAGCATTTAAACTTTTATGAGGCAGAGAGAGAAGAAAAGAAACAGGCTCAGGCAGACTTGAGAGACTGAAGGGGAAAAAGGGAGAGTGAGGCTTGGAGAAGCATCATACAAAATTGTGCTTCCAATTTTACAACATTTACTAAGACAAAGTTTTCCGGAAGAGCACTTTTTAAATGCAGCTGATCAAAATTTTAAGTCAGAAAAGTCAATCTCTACTGGTTAAAATGTATTTTTTAAGATACTGGTGTAATATGTATTTAAGAAGAAATAGCTGTTAAGTTCTGTTCATACAGAAGTTAATTCAAGGAATATTCTGTGGCAGAAAGACTTATTAAACAAGGAGAAGTGAGACAGAGGCAATATAGAACTAGTAAGCAAATGAATTCAAAAGAGTATTGTGGAAGCTATTGTGAAGTAGAGGCAGAGACAATGAAAGATTGGACTCTGTGGCCTTTGTTATGCAAGAGGTCAAAAAAGATGATTGTAACTGTCCCTTTTGGCCTTTAAAATCCATGTATGTATGAATGAATGAATGAATCTATGATTCTGAGATAAAAGCTGAAACAAGGTTCAAAGATTGCAGGTCCAAAGTCAAACTCATCAGTGGAGACTTATGAGAAGACATGATTGATGACTAACCTTGTACTTACACTGTATATGAGGCTACTGCTTTTTAAAAGTGACACTTTTCACTTTTCTGTCTCACCTGAAGGAGAGAAAAAAAATATATATAATCTTTGTCAACATCAATTTTTCCTTCAGGTCTATTGCAATCATAAACTGTACTGTACAGTGAAAAAATACAGTGTCACCTTGGGTCCATCAAAGTTGACACTAAAAGGTTAAATGAATTTCTTAGCTTTGCTTGTTCCAAAGAGGAAAGATATCCACACAATACACTCTGCACAGACATATACCTTACTTTCCCTTGATATGCAGAAAAAGTTTACAGGTGAACCATAGACAGTGTATTCAGCTTAGCAGCATGAAGATAATTGTACCAATAAGTTCTAAAGATTTGAAGTTTCTTACAACAGATGATTTGCAGACATAAGCATTATCTCCAAAGAGATTCATGGATTGAAAGTTGGTACACATGAGATGGCAAGTCAGTCAGCTATACTATTTGTACCAAATTGGGTGGAGTTAACCCCACTGAGCATTTTTTAATGTGCTAGACTCAGCATTTCCTTTTTCTTCATCATTTTCAAACCTAGTTTTATTACATCTCTTTCCCTCCTTTGTTACTCCCTTGACTCTGCTGCTACATATTCAACTTGATTGTTCTTTAAAACTTCACAACTACACAAATTTGAGATGATAGCATTGAGAGAAGGAATGGTCATTTATGTCTACGGGAACTTGGGAACTGGTGAGAAGTTTTACAAGATTCCTTTTTTTTTTTTTTTTTTTTTTTTAAAAAAGTAACCAAAAATTGCTTGGGAGTTTCTGGCATCAAAATATGGAATATCTTGCATCCTGCAGTCCCTTCTACATTCTGGAGGGAAACCAGGCAAACTAATCCTGACTGGGAGAAATCATACAGTGAAAAAGATTCTGCTGGAGGGGAAAGACATCGATTTATAACTAGTACTAATACAACAAAATGTTAACTTTATGTAACTGGTTACATAGCCTAAGAGTTCAGTTGCTTGGTTACAATATATTAGAGAGAAGTAAAACTCTGGTAGTAGAACCTTGTAAGTATGTAGCTGCTGGGTTTGGATTAATTGGGGGGAAAAAAAAAAAAAAAAAAAAAAAAAAGAATGTAACTACATTTAAGTGGTCGGTTCCCATGACATTTGTGAGATTCATTAAGAGCTTTGCACTGGGATTCATATACACCTTCGATCATTTCTACAAAGGTCAGGCATGCCATGAAAGCTAAACACTTTAATTACATATGCTACTCCATACTTGCAAGTGACTACTTACAAATCTAAAACACGGATCAAGAAATGTTAGGATTTACATGTTCACTTACAGTAGCTCCACATGTGAATGAGAAGTTCTCCAATGCAAAAATTACCTCTACTTTGATTTTTTGTATACGATTAATTGAGGATCTGAAATTTAAGACCTGGCAAATTCCTTGCCTTGACCAGATGCTGGGTAAAACTTTTGTTTCAGAACAAAGGCATCAATTATTAATGGGTCCTTCAAGAAAAAAGGTGGTGATCTAAATCAGGCCAACTCTAAAGAAGAAATCCAGAAAGCAGTGGGAATGCAGGAAATGTGGGAAAATATATACATATATATTTTAGAAATTGTTAATTTTGAGCCCAAAATTTTAGAAATTATTAATTTTCAGCCCCCAAAAAAACAGGAACAGCAGAAAAAGCAGTAAGAAGATAATCCTATATATAAGAGGTGTTGTTTTTTTTTTTTTGTTTGTTTTGGGTTTTTTTTTGTTTTAATCTGAATTTATATTGACACTGTAACACCGAACTTCATGCCTATTTTACTATAAATGCTATACATGGTAAAATAGTAAAACTTTTCAACTTTTCAATCTGGGTTTGAGAAATCTTTGACCTTTAGGGAAAACAAAGCGAAACTTTATCCAGACGTTCTTTTGGAACTGTGAGATGTCTCCTAGTGCTTACCTATTTTTTTTCCTATTTCTGAGCCTTTAGTGATGATCAAGCAAGAGTGTTTACTTAAGCAAGCTAACTTGTATATATTCTTCTTAGTAGGAATCACTCCTACTTCTGTGTAAGAATTTTTACTTTTATTTGTTTATTTATTTATTATTTTTATTTTTATTATTATTATTATTATTACTACCTAGCTTTTCTTTAGTAACTGCATTTTGCAAGCAGCCTTCTTTACTTAATTCTTAATAGCAACACCTGGAATTCATTTTCTCAGAACCCTCAAAAATTTTTGAAAGATATAAGGTTAGAAAAAATAAAAGCCTTGGATCTGATCTACTGCAAGTACTGTCTATTAAAGACAGCAGTTCCGAAGCATGCCCCATAACTGAATGGACTGGCAGAAAATACTGAAGATAGTGAGCATATATAACATTTTACTTTTATGCTAATATATATGTATGCATTTATGGAAAGATAGATCATAAAATTCAGATAACAACAAAAGTATTATTTTGCCTTTATTTGCAATTGCAATTTGATTCTCTTTACTACTGTAGAAAACAAGCAAAACATAAGTTGAGAAGATCTGTTTATCACGACAGAAAGAGAGATGGAAAGTGAACAAGGGGATTCACAATTCTGACATACAATTCCTCAGATATGATCAAAGAATTCAATTTACTGCAAGCTTTACTAAGAGTCAAGCAAAACAATTTAAAGAATTGAAGCTGTTGACAGAATGACACTTTCATTTTAAAGAACTTTCAAGAATTTGAAACTACTTCTTTTTCCAAGTTATGCTGAAAAATTCATTGTCCTAATGAACAATTTGAGATTTGGATTAACGTTGAAAGAAACTTAAACATTCATCTCTCCCTTTCAAATGAAGAAAAAAATATATATCCTGAAGAAAAAAAATTGTTCATTGAAATCAATGAACTTGTATATAGTATTTCAGTTTTGACAAGGGATCATAGTAGGAAAAGATTTAACTTAAAATAAATTTTGACTTGTAACCTTTAACAACTGTTTTTCATGGGAATGCTAAAGATTTTTTATTTTCATGAGCAACAGCATTGCTGGGAACAATTAGACCACCATCTGAGAGAAAAAGTTTTACAATTGAAGCAAAAGCAATATTTTAGCTTCACGTGTTAGTTAACATCCCTAAGGTACACTATGTTCTACAAATACCAAGTCACAATTCCTGTCACAAGTGTGTGCTGAAGCTTGTAATGGGTTTCTTCTGAACCTTTCACACTTCTGCTTTCCACAGAAGGTTCATTTACCTTTTCAAAGAAGAACAGAGCTGTTTTCAGATTATCTTGATTCCAATAGACACCAATGTCCCTTGAGTTTAAATTGGGACGCCTTTATTCTAAGCAAAATTTTATCTGATTATTTGAGAGTAAAAGGAAGAAAACTGTGTAAACTATAAAATCTTCATTCTCTATGTACTGTAGTTCATTAATTATTCCTTTCAGGCATTACTTGTCTTTCTTGTGTCCAGTTCCCCAATTAAAATTATGAATACCCTAACTGGTTAAATGCAATCCAGGTACTTTCTTAGTTTGTCAGCTTGAAGAATAATATCTCAGGCTTGATTAATTAATAACTGGCTATAAAGGTGCTGTATAATTGTTTTATTCAAAGAACAATTATATAATGCTTACCATGACCACTCCAGTGAGCTCTGTGTTTAAGGGAAAGTGTCTCTGTAATTGTGACCCTTGGAGAATATTCGCATCTTCCACTGGCCTGCTTCTGCGGTATCTGTATCTTAAAGCTAACATCTTGACCCGTCTGCAAAAATCCCACTTCAGTCTGTCTTTTCCCCTGTTTCTTATCTTACACCTATATTTTCCAGTCCTGCTCATTTCCTCATTTGTTCAAGCACTGAGTCCCAAGACGTGACATACACACTTCCTTGTATATGGGAGAATATTCATTAACTTAGTTACTTTAATTAGTTTAGTCTTTCCACCCTCTGATGATAGATGTTGCATGCTTTTGTGATCAAATGAGTAATTGTGAATTCCATTGGTAAAGTAAAAAATAGTATAAGTTTTTAATTCCCCACAAATCTGCTTGGCTGTTGGTGCCACTCTGCCAGATGTATTTCTAGGTCTGCCAGTGACCTTGAGTACCTGCAGACCCATGCCCTGACCTGTCCTTGTCTTATCACCAGCCCCAAATTCAGTGGTGGGAGATGGTACAGAAGAGAAAGTTGTTATATAGTGTGTTAACTACCAGGCTGTTAAAAATCTTTGTGTGGCTTTCTTATTTTGATAAAACACTGCCATCTTGTAGGAATAATTGAATACTCATTGAGATGGAAACAGAAAGAGAAGTGATTCTATATTTCACCAGTTAAATAAATGAACAACTGAGTAAAATGTTGTGGTTTATATTTGCAAATAGCTATTAAAATAAGGTCTCTGATATTAATTTATGCATATTGAGGCACTCATGTTACTCCTAGAAAATATGAAATATGTACTGTTTCCAAATACTGGTATTTAGAGAAAAAATAACTATTTAAACTTTAAGTTGGATATTTTTTTTATGGATACAATTTATATATATATATGGATACAATTAATATATATATATATTAATTGTGACAATGTAAGTAGCAACACACTTGGGTATCTTGTTTCCCTTCATTTGAAAAAAAAATAATAATAATAAAAACAGTGATGGTTTCATTGGTACAAACACTGAGTAGATAATCTGTATATTTTACATATTTTTACAAATTTCTACACAGCCCATGTACACACACACACAACCAAAACAAAAACAAATGTTACCAGAACAAATGCACCCAACCAAACAAATGAAAAAAACAAACAAAAATACAGAAGAAACCAAATGGAAAAACAAGCAAGCAAACAAATAAAACAGAAACCAAACACAAAGAAAAAAAAAAATTAGAAGTCTTCAATTCAAAAATCACTGAACAGGCATTTTCTATTTTTATGCATTTTTATATATTTTGCACTTTTTTTAACAGTCTTGAAGCATATGGAATGCTTTAAATAAATGTAGCTCTCAATTCAGCAAAGTTGTACAGCTCTACAATAAAGCTCTAACATCTGTATGCAACTTTATGCTCTTTCCTAATCATATGAAGTCCAACAAATTAAAAATACACAAGTAGCTTTCACCACTTTCTTAAATGAATGCAGAGAAAAAAAGCATGAAACATTCTGTTATTACTAAGCTCTGACCTTTCCTGGATTTTAATGCAAACAATTAGCTATCTTGATGACATTCTCCATGAGCTAATCCTGTTTCAGTTCCTCCTGTTTCACATTATCTCTGTGGTACTTAGATTGCCAACATTTATTGCAATAGATTAGAACTATATAAAATCTGATGTGCATGTTATTTGCAGGAGCAGTCTGCAAGACTCCTATCCATAAATTTTGGTAGATATGCCAAACCTCAATGTTTAGAAACAGGCAGTCAAACAGAGAATTTTCCTCCAAAATTGTGCAGCAGTTCGTTATTATAACTCCATCATGGTCAATTAGTCAGTCATGTTCTTGTCTTTTATCTTCAAAAATTCTGCTTCTTTATTATTTATGTTTCTAAAAGCTACAACTGAGTAATTCAGTCTAGTGAAGGTCTTCAATATGTTCTACAATTGCGACTGTAAATCCAGGTGTTAATACTCCCATGTGGCTCATCATCTCACTGCAGATACCTAATAAAGTTGGCATTAGTTGGCTGTATACACTGAGGAAAGCTATAGAGCTAGCTGATCTTCTCATTAAAGAAAGAGCTACTGGAGAATGCCAAGAGATTATCTATACAGAGTAGACCAAGTTTTTAAAACACAGAAGAGAGACAACACTAGAATGGTTGTTATCATGAATTGCTTTTGGAAGTCTTAAACAACAACCAATGGAGGATGACCTGTAGAGAAAGAAGAGCTGGCAGATAAAGCAGTCAAACTAAGTTAGAATCAGATATTGGTTCTCCAGTCTTACTTTTGAGAATTCCTTTAACAATCATCTGATTCTGATAAACTCAAGGTAATTTGACTTATCTGCTGAAAAGATATAATCCTGAAAGACCCACCATCTTCAATCAAGCGAGGAAATTTGAAGAAAGAGGATAAAATATTACTATAGGATATTGTTGATGATTTTTTTGCTTGCTACTTAAAAAATATATTAGACTTAGTATCGTTGTTGTGATAGCATCTAAGGACATAATCATTTTGTTCATATTAGCTGCAGGATATCACTGGTCAATCTAGAGAAAAAAAAATAGTAAATACAGTTTCTGTTCAGCAGAATGTGCTCGTATTCAAGGGCTAGAGTATAAGGTTTTGTTGTTGTTGTTCCTTTTCTCTCAGCAAAAAAATTGCCAGTAAATTCTCATATCTTTGTGTTATCCTGCCTCACAAGAACAGAGGTCACCAGGGTGTCTTGGTTGAACTTTTTGTTCAAGCCACCAAACTTTCACTGCAAAGACAACTTGGTTGTGTAAATCTGATGGAAACACTTTAAAGAGGTAAAAGTCTAGATGAGTATTGAATCACAAGCCAAATGCTAACAGTGAATATGTGTCAGGAGAGCCTTATAGATAATGCCTTCCTAATTTGGCTTTTATACCTTTAGTTTAAAAGCTATCTGAACCATCGTCATCCTAACATTTCTGTTTGTAGGGTTATTTTGTGTTGTTTTCTTTTTGTTTTTCTTTGCTTTTATAAAGCTCTTTTTCATTATCATTCAATAAAGCTAAATCAAAGAAACAAGTATTTTAAGCCAAACTCTCAGAAGTTATAAAGTGTCAGAATTAGTTTGCTGTGGTTTAACTCCAGAAGGCAGCTAGCTACAACACAATCATTTCCTCTCTGTCCCAAGTGGGATGGAGAAAAGAATCAGAAAGGTATAAGTGTGAGAACTTATTATAAGCTTGAATTTATTTGGTAAACAAAAGCTAGCCACAAAATCACAGAAAAACAAGAAGGACATAGTTTGCTAACTACCATTGGAAGGCAGATGTTTTGCTGCTTGAACTCTTCCAAAAGAGTAGTGCTTATCACATATAGTGGTTTCTTAAGAAGACAAAATCCAGACTAGGTTTTGACTTTTCAATGA
Organism: Lophura nycthemera; assembly: GCA_021292215.1. NCBI lineage: Eukaryota > Metazoa > Chordata > Aves > Galliformes > Phasianidae > Lophura > Lophura nycthemera. The sequence goes on from JADANK010000639.1 coordinate 20,918, forward strand.
ACTCCTTCCTTTGCCTTGGTCTGGTCTTGTCCATTATTCACTGTCCATTAGAGGTGAACCCAGTCCTACATGGCTTAATCCATCATCTACAGATGGCTACCAGAAATGTACCACCTATGTTGTGGACTTATCCACAGCTACAGATACTTTGGAGTAAAGAATATCTTCCTAATCACTAATCCAAATCTCCATCCTAACAGTTCAAAACTGTTTTCCTTGTCTTGTCACTATCAGGCTATACAGGAAGTCACTCCCTTTGGTTTATAAACTCTCTATCAGTATATAAAGTCTGCAGTGAGATATTCCTGGAGCCTTCTTTTCTCCAAACTAAACAAACCCAGCTCCCTCAGCCTTTCTTCATAGGAGAAGTGCCCCATTCCTCTGATCATCTTTGTGGTCCACCTATGGATGCTGTCCAACAACATCACAACTTAAAGATACACTTCAGCATACACTTCTGTAATTCAATGTGTTTTGTTTTTTTTTTTTGTTGTTGTTGTTTGTTTGTTTGTTTTTCAGTGTGGTTGCAGTCTCACTTTCTGAAAAAGTGATGATAGATTAGAGGCTGATTAGATCTTGCAGAGAAAGGTGTTAAATAGAATAGCCTAATCCCTTCTGAAAGAAAGGAAAAAAACCCCAAACTCAGAAAAAAAACCAAAAAAAAAAAAAAACAAAAAAAACGAAATACAAGCTTCTGAATTTAAATATGTGAAAATTGGCCCCTAGTAAAATTCTTGCTGTGTGTTTGTTAGGATCAGGAACAGTACAGGGAGAACTGCAGAGCTCATGGATTTAACTATCTCTTTTTTTCCTGACATTTTTCAAAAATAGCATGAAACAAGCAAGGCACATAACCCTCACTATATGAATGTAGTAGTCTGAAATATTAGCAACAAAAACTTAAAAAATTCTACCTGCCTATAGCTGCTAATAGAGTAATTAACAAGAAGAACAGAAATATCTGTAGTTGTAGTAACACTGTTCTTTAAAACTTTAAAAAATGTAAATTAAAATATTTAGTAGAGGAGTGAGAATCTGATTATTATTATTATTATTATTATTTTCCTGCATTAAAAACAATTGGCCTCCAAACCAGCCTATTCCAGATGCACAGCTGGTAACCATTGCAACAACAACAATAACTCTGTAACATCCTCCCATGTATGCTGTTCTAGCTTGTCTGCTTTGCATCCCCTGTTGTGCCTTACCCTCTTTTTACTGTTTTACTGTTTTCCAAGGAAAAGTAAAAAGAAAAATAATTTTCCTTTTTTCATTTGGTCTATTGCCCCTTTTGAAAGGTCCATTACCTGGATTTGGGAAATTTTCCCCGGTTTAATTTTATTGGAAAAAAATTTTATTTTTTTGAATCCTCTAAAAAGGTTCTTCCCCTTTTATTTTTCCAGATTTTTGCTTTTATATTTCCCATTATTCCGAGTTATGCCTTCGCCCCCCGCCCCTCCTTAGAGAATAAATTGCAAAAGGTTTGTTATATCTCTGTATCTATAAAATTCCGGGAAGATTTAAAAATTAAAATTAGGCCTTCACGGCAAAACAAAATTGAGAAGTGTTCAATCCCTTTAAATAAAAAATCAGAGGGAAAAAAAAAATCCCAGCATTTTACATTATGAAATAATATTTTTACATTGAATATGAATCATCCACTTTTGTTTTACTGTTCCTTCCCTCCGTTCTTCCTTCCTTCCTTCCTGCCTCCCTCCCTCCCTTTTATTATTTATTTGTTTGTTTGTTTATTTATTTATTTCTCTCAGAAATTCCTCTGGGTCATTTGGAGTTTGAAAATGGTAAACTTTGGCTTTGAAATATTTTTGGTATATAATGTTAATGAACTGATTTAAAAAAAAAAAAAAAAAATCTCTGTCACAGTGTTTTATTTTGCATTACTTTGATATTTACTTTCACTGCAAACAAATTGAGACAGAGTTGAAAACACTGAAAACTTACAGAGAGAAGATGTTGTTAAGAAATTCAGCGGGACACTGCCAAATGAAGAGTTTTTGTATTTGTATGAGAAGCCAATCAAGCAACTAAAACCATTTTTATATTTCAGCCTGTCCAAATGTGATGTGCCAAATTACAATTTATTATGTAACTGTCTATTTTACAAGCCATAAA
>JADANK010000640.1:0-81654 GCA_021292215.1 Lophura nycthemera
GTCATATACATATACACATATTCTGCCCTTCACTCTGATCTTCTTGCTCTTTATGTCATTATTTATTTTATCTTTCTTTTTTTTTTTTTATTTTTAATTTTTTAAACTTTTTTTTCCCCCTTTTACCTAGTTCCAGCTATTCAACAGTTTAAGTTTAATAAACTAACAAGCTTTCTTTAGTGACAGAAATAGTCCTTTTAAAAGAGGAAAAGAGAGGACAATACTGTATAATGAAACAAGAAGATATGTAATAAGGATATTTGTTTGGTAGGAATAAATGAGAAGAAAGAAGCAAAACGAAAACAAAAGAAAAACAATGTAGAAATACTAAACATGTATCCAGTAGACCATTTTCTCAGAGAATTTTGCAGATTATAACATAGAAATGAACTACTTACAGACTAACTATTCCAGAATTCAATTTTCTTTGATTCTAGAAACTGAATTTGAAGTCCCTTTCAGTCACATGTAAAGGAAGACCTTTTCACTCTTCATCTTCTTGCTCATTGGTTACTTGGGCAGTGCACAAAGGCTGCTGTGTACAACAGTCTACAAGTGTTAAATAGAAGTAATGGTGTAGCTTATTGAAAGTTCTGATTCACATGAATAATGCCAAAGTGCAAACACATTCTGGCTATGCAGTGATCTGTAAATGCCTTTATTTTCATTGTCTACTAAGACTTTGTATTACTGCTAGTCATGGAACCGGGCCGAACCAGCCCGTAAACCGTTGACATTCTTGGCGGAGAATGTGGGCAATTAGCTGCTTTTTAGCTTTTTAGAACAAATCTCTCCTGCCCAGAGAGCTCATTGGGACAGTTTATTTTTCACTGTGGGCCTTTGAAAACTTGACCTTTGAAAAGTTAGGCAGACGTCAATATTCGGGATATTTGAAACTTTGAGCCTGCATCTTGCTTCGTAAGAGAGAGAAAAAAAAAAAAAGCTTTTCTTCTAAAACTTGCCCTTTCAAAGGGTCGCATGCCCTTTTTTCTATTTTAAGCTAAAAACATACTGGGCCTTAATTAAGTTTTGCCACTTTTGCTCTATGGAGTATGGTAAACAAATGATCGAAAAAAGGATGGAAATATGTACCTGGTAATCTGCATACAAGTGGCATACAACTCCAGAGGGACTCTAATTTTACAGAACTTGGGATTTTTAAAGTAGGCCCCCAGTCCTCCCTTTAATCCTCAGGGTTCTTGAATGCTCCCTGACAGTTGCAATCTCCCCTAAACGTACGGTTCACATTCACTCAGTATTTGTATTTTGTCATTTTGAGGAAGCCTTCCCCCAAACCAGAAAACTGATGGCAGGGAGTGTGCGAGGCTTGGGAGAAAACTTTAGAGAGAGGACACCTTGGGTCTAGAACTTCACTCCTGAACACCTGAAAATCCGAGAGCTTAAACAGGTATTTGAAACAGGAATGTTGCGTCTCAGGCAGATCTGAGAGGCACAAATGATTTGGGGCCTGGCTAATGCTTATTGGGCCTTATTCAGTAGTATCCCGAGAGGGGAGAGACTGTGAAATTGAGAGAGAGAGTCGACACTGATGTCTCAGGGAAACATACAAAATGGAGTGGAGAGCCCAAGCAAAGGGAAGTTCCAGGAGAGACCCAAGCAGAGAGGGAGAATCCCAGGCGAGGGAAGCCCCTAGTTGGAGAAAAGACCACCAATCCAAAGAGATGGCCCTCCGGTCTGAGAGGGAATCTCAAAGTCCAACAGGATGCCCCTCCAATCAAGAAAGGCCTCTGCAATCCCAAAAGAAAGTCCCAAGGCAGACAGAAATCTCCAGGTTGAGAAAGAGAGTCTCCTTGCGCAGAAACAGAGGTAACAAAAGAGGGGGGCCCGCCCCCGCCAGGGGGGGGAAGGGATAATAAGTAAGGGGACTGTGGGGATTAATGGCCTGGAACTAAGAACCAAAAATAAGGGCCCTGGGGACACTGTGCCGGCACCAATGCCTAGATCAAAAGGGACAGAATCATTTATTTAATTGAGTTCGAGGGTTCCCAAGAGGTGACTATTTGGAGGCCAAATAGCCTACTGGAAACGGGAAAGCACCCATTGTGACTGGCCCAAGAGGCTCCATGTTTTGGTATTGATTACCTCAGAAGGGGGCATTTCAAGGACCAAGGGGTATCGATGGACCTTTGAATACTGCTGGGCACAGAAGCATTAAGCAGCTGTCTGTTTTGCCTGGCGCCAGAAGTCCGCGTTGTGGGGTTGCCTACATAAAAAAGCAACAGGGACGATTGCTACAAAAAAAACAGTGCACAGACGGCAAGAAACCCCGGGCCCAACGGGATTCTTTGCTCCCCATTCAGAATTGATTCTCACTGAAAGGGTGATCAGAAGACTCCTCACCTTTTAACAGTCCCATATGGCCGGTGCGAAATCTAATGGAGAATGGAGGCTAACAGTGGACTTCCGTGGCCTGAAGAAAGTATACCCCATTAGTGCTGCTGTGCCGGACATGTTAGAACTCCAATGTTGAACTGGAGTCAAAAGCAGCCATAGGTATGCCAACACTGACATTGCTAATGCTTTTTTCTCCATTCCTTTGGCCAAAGAATGTAGGCCACAGTTTGCTTTCACCTGGAGGGGCATTCAGTATACCTGGAATTGTTTGCCTCAGGGGTGGAAACATAGCTCAACCATTTGCCATGGGTTGATCCAAGCCGCACTGGAACAGGGAGGTGCTCCTGAGCACTTACAGTACATTGATGACATCATTGTGTGGGACAACACAGCAAAGCAATTTTCTGAGAAAGGAGAACAAATAATCCAGATCCTTCTGCATGCTGGTTTCGCTATTAAGCGAAGGAAAGTGAAAGGACCTCCCCAGGAAATTCAGTTCCTAGGTATAAAGTGGCAAGATGGACGTCGTCACATCCCGACAGATGTGATCAACAAAATCACTGCTATGTCTCCGCCCACTAATAAGAAAAAGACACAATCTTTTCTGGGCATAGTGGGTTTTTGGAGAATGCATGTTCCAAACTATAGCCTCATTGTAAGCCCCCTTTATCGGGTGACGAAGAAGAATGATTTTGCATAGGGTCCTGAGCAGCAGCAGACTTTTGAGCAGATTAAGCAAGAGATAGTCCGTGCTGTGGCCCTGGGGCCCTGGATGGGACAGGATGTAAAGAACATCCTCTACACCGCTGCTGGAGAGAAAGGTCCCTCTTGGAGTTTGTGGCAAAGAGCCTCAGGAGAGACCCGAGGCAGACCCCTGGGATTCTGGAGTCAGGCCTACAGGAGGTCGGAAGAGGGCTACACTCCAACTGAAAAGGAGATCTTAGCCTCGATGAGGGGGTTCGGGCTGCTTTTGAGTATTGGTACGGAAAACAGCCCTCGGGCACCTCGACTGCCAGGGCTAACTGGGAGGTTCAAGGGAGAAAGTCCCCTTAGTACTTAAAAACTGGGGGGAAAAGGGGTTTGGGTTTTCCACCTTCTGGAAGGGCAGCCTCTTTCATGGAACTGTTTTGGCCCGGGACCTGGGGTCCCTTGGTGGGGTGATGCAGAAGAAAGGGGTTTTTCAATGTGGACCGCAAGGGGAATTTGATTTTGGGGGGGAAAATCAGTAATTCCATGTGTAAAATAGGGTTGTGTTGTATTGGTTTAATGTTGGTAAATTATATTTTTGTTTGTATATTAATTAAGCATGATGTAGGAAAGGGTAGATAAGGGTGGAATGTCACGGTTTGGATTTTTGGTTTTTCGGTATTCCACATCAAACATCATGTGGGGCAGTGGGAGTTTAACTGTTAAACCAGCCTGTAAACCGTTGATAACCACAGAAGAATTCAGCTCAAATTACAATGTTTGCTGAAAAATGAAGTTGAAAGAAACTCATCCAGGTTTCCTTCAGTCCCTGGTCAGCTTGTTTTGGGCAACCAGGAATTGTTTGGCTTTTGGGCGAAGGCACTTGCTGGTTCATGTCCAGCTTGCCATTCATCAGAACCCCCAAGTTCTTTTCAGGAGGGTTAAGTTCTATTGTTTCATACCCAGCTTATATTGATAGTGGGAGTTCTCATTCAGCGTCATGACAAAGCTTCCAGAAATTTCTATCATGTTCATTTTAATAAGCACACTTTTAAGAAGTAGACTTTTGTGAGGCAACTTCAGAAGCCATCCCAATAATTCTATAGAATTTAAGAGAGATTTATTATGGATCTCTTTCTGAGGTTATTGCTCAGTAATTTATTTTCAACTTGTGAATTAGATGGATTCCAGGAGCTGACTCTAGTTTCTATTTAATCTCTTTCCATTTTTTTAAATTATTTTTAATGCCTCCATCCTTTAAAAAGGAGAGAAAAGAAAAAAAATAAATAAATAAAAATCAAATAACCAACTTCCATTTCTTAATTGTGAATTTCTTCTTCTTGTTCTTTTCTTTTTTTTTTTTTTTGAGTATTTTCTAAGCATATGTATTTTATATTTACATTTTTCTCCACTCTTCCAAAGTGCATCTTCTCTGAAGCTTTAATATTACCAAAATACTTGACATAACTAATTCAACACATAGCAGGCATTTCACATGACTTGCTGAGAAATAAATCAAAAAACTAGAATGCTTTAAAAATGATCAGACATGTTCTTCAAGTATTAAATGTTTATTATTATTATTATTATTATTGTTCTTATTATTACTTTTATTATTTTAAACACTGAGCTATACTGTGTGTTTTAGAGAATGAGTAACATTATAGCCTGCTCCTGGAACTACAAAGGCCAGGGCAAGTACCTTCCTGTAGCAGTACATGGAGAAATCCTGGTGAAATTTACATGTCTGGTGAATTACAATTATACTTGCATAGATGCATGTGGTTGGGCTGGAAACTGTTCTTAGTATCCTGTTCATGCCCTAAATGTCAACACCATTCTCAGGTATCACCACATTCCTGCAGTTTAACCATTGTTAGATATATTTCTAAGCGTTTCATTAGCAGGTAGATAGACAGATTTTTGAATCAGATTTCCTGGATCTTTTTTTCTTATCAAATATTTTACTCTCAGCTTTCAAATAATATTGAGTTATATTTTTCACATGTATTACTCTCTATGTTCTCCTTTCTCTCTCTACTGTTGTTTTTTATTTAACTTATGTAGCTATGCTGTACAGGAAAGCTTCTATAGGACTGATTTTTATTGTGCTGCAGTAAATAAGTGCACTCAATAGACTCTTTCCGTCAGTGTCAAACAGAATTTACAATCCTGATAGCTTGGAAAATATCTTAATCCCAAATTAGTCTGTGTAATTCCTCTGAAGAGTAAATGTCGTACCTTGAACAGAGCACCATGTACATTTACTTATTAAGTGGCTGTGTTATAAAAGTTAAAAAGTGATGTATCCTGTGCATTATTTTTTACTGTGATCAGTCACATATGGTTGTTTTATTCATTTATACTTTTGGTTAAACCTTTTAACATCGAGTTTTTAATTTAGTGGCAAAGATCACATTTTTTATTTGATTATCCTTGATATAATCCAGGAAATGCATAAATGTATAATGGCTTTGTAATTTGTTTGAGATTTTCCCAACAGTAGTACATTCCTCAGTGACATATGAATTATTTTTGTGAGATATTATCCTGCCATCATCCCATATTTAATCAGCGGTCTCAACATAATATATTCCGGTCAAAGATTCACAAAAACTTTATTTTGACTGATTGAATAAGTGCGTTTGAATGACAGGAAACCAATATCAAATAAATATTATTTACATATTCTCTAACAATCTACAATGAATTTGGCTTTGTATTTATTTATTATTAAAATGTTTTGGTTGTTGTTGTTGCTGTTGTTTTCCCAAATTATCCTATTTTATAAATAAAATTCAAACATAAACAGAGACCTATGTAAAATTGGAATTATATTAATAATTTCCCTCACTTCAGCCATTTTGAAATTGAAACTACATAATTTTAATTGCATCTTTCTCATTGAAGACTCCACTAGGATTAAATTAATGAACTGCAAGATATTTCTTGTAATATTTGTGTCCAGGCACATAGCATAAACAAATTTCTGACTTCCTTGTATTCAGTTCAGTGCTCACTGCAGCCAATAGAAAATGATCATAGACTGAATGGACCTCGATGCTGGGTGTGTTCCATATTGAATCATTGTTACATGCCTTTTTTTGTTTTGTTTTGTTTTGTTTTTCTTTTTTGTATTTACATCAGTTATCATATCTATGACTAACTCTTCAGTATTCCTGTGGTAACTTCAATCCATGAATGCTCCGTGTTGTACTGAGTTCAGTGTCACACTGACTTTGCACATAGGATGGCCCTCATTCTTTGGAACCCCTGGCATTCACATAGATAAACAATATGTATGTGTGACCATACAGCTGTTATTTTCCAATAGAAATACACAGAACATATGTTTTATATAGTAATTATTTTATTTTATTTTATTTTATTTTGTTTTATTTTTACATTGGTGTCACTCGTGATAGAAATGTATAAATTTGTTATTTCTATTTTTTGAAATAAAAGTGGAACTAGAGACTGGAAATCTGATAGATATGGTCTCAAGGGCTCTGTCTCTTCCCTGCAGCCACTTTTTCAACTACTCTTAAACAGATGGATTGGGTAAATCATCACTTAGAGCTTTTAGTTCACTTTGAGCTTCACAATAACCTCCGTGATGTTCCATTTCTCTATCAAGGTTAAATAGTTAAAGCAGCCTCCAACCCAGGTACCGCAGTTTGAAGAGGAGTGAAATGAAACCAGATTTTTCATCAAAATCACTCTTTGGGGGAGTAATTTCTCTCTGTTAGGGGAAATTATATAATATATAATAATATATATATAATATTAAGGCCTCCAATGTAGGCATGTGAAGTAAGAGAGAACATTCTTCTATTATAGCACCAGGATAACAGTGATGTACATCTTTCTCTTGAGTTCTTGTAGATGTCCCTTGTGGGACACTTCTAAGAAGGAGTCTGTTGGATCCTTTCCCTTTCTTCCTGAGGTATAAGGAAGATTTCTCATTTCTTTACCACCAAGTTTTGCTATCTTTAGGCCTTTCTGCTTCTGATATGCTCTCTTCATTTTCTTCTTTCCTGCTATGTTTTCTGTTTCACATATTTAAGGTTCTAAAGGCAATGCAATACCTGTATAAAACTATCATTGTCAGGGCACTAAATTCCATTCCCATCTCTGCTCATTATTTACATTCCTTGTGTTGTAAATTTCATATCAGCAAAGGAAGTCTGGTTCAATTTACCTACCTCAGATCTCAGAGTTACTCTGAGGTGTAATGTGTTAATAAAGAAAAGCAAGTAATTAACAACCAATATTTTTTTCACTCTCTCTCTCCCTTTTAATACGTACATCACATTGCAATACTTCTATTCACAGTATACATTAATCAGCACTACATTTTGGATGGTATCCTTCTCATCTCAGAAAGTTCAGTATTTTGCATATGCTACTTTGCTAAGGTTTAACTCTCTGTATGAAAGCTTCAAACTAGAATAACTAGTTTAGGTTAGATTTCTAAATTTGATAAGTGCAAAAGTGCATAATATATATGTATCACTTGTGGATCAACTGTGATTTGTCTTCTGGAAGTACTTACTGCTTGATGTCCTGTTACCAGCTTTCTGTAGTTACTCTGTGAATTCAGACATTGTCTATTTAGAGACTAGATGAGAATTAATAGTGCTTCTTTGCTTTCTCATCTATATTTTCTTTCGAAACTGGAGAAGTCTGGGCAGAAATATGTACATAAATCAAGGCAAATACATTCGTGCATGTACATTGAACTCATATATATATTAGCTCATGAGAAAAGCTGCTAAATCACCACTACAATCCATGAATTACAAAAGTAAAAACCACTTGAGACATTTCTATTAATCTCTTATGTGCTTACTAAAAATGACAACTAATTTATAGTTAATAGAGGCAATCCTGGGCTTTATTTAGATTTTCTCTTGTATTTTTTAACCAATTTATATTACTTCTAATTAGGTCTTTTTTCTCTTCAATAGCCCAGCAACATAACTGGAGAAGTAGTATATGGAAATATCCATGTGTAAGAGCTGAGGGCTTCTGTTAAGTATTTATAGACCATTAATATGAGAAATCCTTCTATTTCCACAATTGCCAGGTATTTCCAAAACTATTTATGCATTAGTTGATTGAGTATTCTTTTATTTTTTTGTAGGTAGTTTGAAGTTCAAACTAGGAAAGAGTTCTGGCTGTAGCAGGTGACAGAGAAAAGCACAGGTCATTATTTAAAATCAGAATACTTAAGAGTCAGACAATTAAACCTAGACTAGTCAAATATAAGTCCTTTATATAGTTGCCTTTATATGATCACTTACACTAATGTTTGTGTGGGGACATGATGCCTTATTAGCAAAATTCCTTAGATCAGTTTCTAATTCATGTCTATGGGCCTAGTGCAAATTTACTCTATAACAAAGACAAGGATGATGATATAAAACACTTCCTTTTGTGTGTGGAAATTACTTTGTCTTAATTTTTTCAAGCAACTTGGGAAAAAAAAAAAAAAAAAAAGTATTGTTTAGTTTGGAAACTAGGACATATTGCACTGAGAATACAGGACAGATTATTTGATTTTCTATAAATGTTTTTGGAATTAATTACAACTACTGCTGTGTGCATAATGTACCGTACATGAACTATTCACAATAATGTTATCTATTTGTGAAGTTTTAAGAAGTTTATAAGAACTGGAGAATGGCTACTGATTTTTGAAAGGTTCAGACAAGCTAAGTTTCATAAAACTGAACTTAAATATATTTGTAAGATAACAACTTTTTTTTTTTAAAAAAAAAGAAAGTTTTCTGATTTTCCTTTTGTGTGTGTGTGTGTGTGTGTGTGTCTGATTTGTTTTTCTTAGAGGCAGTCGGGCACAAGAGCTCTAGACTGTCTTCTTTTAATTGCATTTATACCTTAGGTTAGGGCTTGATCTCATGCTTGATGTAGTTGTTTATTTGGTTGCACTGGACACTGAATTGGCTCTGGGGACTCAATTCAGTGATAAAGCTATGTGCATGCCCTAACTATAAATTAATGAGAAGCTTCACTAACTCCTTTGAGACTATTTACATGCTAATAGTTAAACACAACTTTAACAAATTTAGGATTTCAGAGGTAACATACTACAAATTCATGTATATATTGTTTCAGAAAGAGTCCCATATTTGGTCTTCACATGCTCAAATTGCTTTTGGGTTGTATAACAAATCAGTAGCCTGATCTCCCCTTTCATATGAAATGCAGAGAAACACAATACTTCAAAGGAACTATTTGCACCCCTCACAGTAAACAGATGACTTTATCCTAAACTTATTTTTGTGGCTGTTTACATTTCTCTAAAAACATCTTAAGATTTTTCTCAATAGCAGTTCAACTTTTCTTGCCAGGAATCACTCTCTTTTCTGTTATACAGAGCACTGTATGGAAGAGCTACATATACTGAGAATGGGTACTGACAATCTGTTGACGTAATTGCTCCATCTGCAAAAGGGTATCCAATGTTCAATTTAACAGCACTGCCTAATACTTAGTGAGCTTCCCTTCTCACAAATAATAGTAATAGTAATAATAATAATAAATAAATAATAAAAAAAAAAAGAAAAAAAAAAGAAAAAGAAATCTTGGTTATTTATGAACCAGTGTGTACACACCTGTTTCAACGCCCTTGTGAAAGCTATTCCCTTCAGGACTTTAAAACATCCATCTGATAAAACTGCATCTTCCATTAGTTAAATTCTATCAGGTTGTAAAAAGCCAAGATGTTGCCTACAGCATTCAAAAAATAATACATATGGATCTATGAAAAAAAGAAACAAAGAAACAAAGTTCTTAATATTTAGGCATTATTTTGGGAAGGAAAATTAATAGAAGTGTTGTGATAAAAGATCTCTAAAAAGGGAAACATGATCCACAGATAAAATTGATTGGGTTAAGGCACAAAATTATTAATTTGTTACACAGTCTGTTTTTGGTTACATGCTGAATTTCTTGGAAGAGTGTGTAGCTGTGCTTCCTAGTAAACTCCATGGAATGGAGTATGTTATATCAGAATTAGATATTATCAACTTAAAAAAAAAAAAAAAAAAAAAAAAAAGTTCTGGATGTACATGTTGTAGCATTCTGGGAAACTGATGAAACTTTCTCAAATTCTGATCCTGATTATCAGTATTAAAATAAAATTTTCATTTGTTATCTGTTCTAAGCAAGAATCATTCTCACGTATCTTACACGAACAATAGAACAATAGTATTTGGACATATTCATAATGGGCAGATACATAATAAAACGAGGCTAACTTGAAATCTCTGCTTTTAAATTCACCATCTGGAATTCACATTCTCTTCCAAACATACATGTTACTGTTTCTCTGTACTGTATTTTGATTCCTGAACTTCTCAGGAATTGTGGAGATCAGCATTTTTGCAGCTGACTATGACCTTTTGCATGTTTGAACATTTTCACAGAATCATAGAATTGTAGGTGTTGGAAGGGACCTCCAGAGATCAACTCCCTTGCAAAGCAGGCTTCTTACAGAAGGCTACACTGTCCTCACATCAAGGTCACCAATGAAGATATTGAATAAGACCAGACCCAGCGCTGATCCCTGGGGAACATTGCTAATCACAGGCCTCAACTGGATTCTGCACCACCAATCACCACCCTCTGAGCTTTACAAGTCATCCAGTTCTCAACTCACCTCATTGTCCATGCATCTATCCCACACATACTCATCTTCATTATCAGGATGTCGTGGGAGACAATATGAAAAACCTCTCTGAAGTCCGGCATCCCCTGCTCTCCCCCTTCTACCCTGTTGTTGATGCCTTCATAGAAGGCTACGAGGTTGGCTGAGCATGATTTTCCCTTGGTGAATCCATGCTGACTATTCCTGATGACCTTCTTATCTTCCAATAGCTTGGAAATGGCATCTAGAACATACTGTTCCTTCACTTTTCCAGGGACCAAAGTGAGACTGATTGGCCTGTAGTTTTCCAGATCCTACTTCTTGTCCTTTTTGAAAACTGAAGTGATGTTGACTATCCCTCAGTCTTCAGGCACCTCTCCTGTTCTCCAAAACCTGTCAAAGATGATAGAGAATGGTTTGGCAGTCACCTCTGCCATCTCCTTCATCACACATGGATGCATCACATCAGGGCTTGTGGATTTGTGCACACTGATCCCACCTAGATGCTCCTAGACGACCCCCTCTTCAACCAGAGGGAAGCTCTCCATTTCCCAGACTCTCTCTTCCCTCTAGAGATCAGGAGGCTTGAGGGGAAGTCTTTGAAGTGAAGACAGAAGCAAAGAAAGTGTTGAACATCTCTGCGTTCCCCATTAGCAGGACATCTCCCCACTCAGCAGGGAACCCACACTATCCCTAGTCTTCTTTAAGTGTTAACATAGTTAAAAAAAAAAAAAAAAAAAAAAAAAAAAAAAAGAACCTTCTTATTATCCTTTATCTTCTTTGCAAGCTTAAGCTGCAGGTGAGATGTAGCCTTCCTCACCACTTCCTACAGGCTATGACAACACTCCTATACTCCTTCCAAGAGGATAGGCCCTTTTACCTCATTTCATAGAACTTTTTCTTCCCTTTGATCTTATCCATGAGGTCTTTGCTTATCCACACAGGTCTCCTGCCTCCTTTCCCTGATTTCCTACTCTTAGGGATGCACCGATCTTGAGTTTGGAAGAAGTGCTGCTTAAATGTTGCCCATCTCTCACAGGCCCCCTTACCTTCAAGCACTCTACCCATGAGATACCTCCAAGTAGGTCCCGGAAAAGGTCAGAGTTGGCTCTCTGAATGTCCAGGGTAACAATCCTACTTTTTGCCTTACTTCTTCCAGTCAACATTTAGAATCACATGAAAAATGTTCTGTTCTTTACCTAACGCTGTGTGAGCTAACCAAAAGGCTCAGATTAGAGTTAAAATTCTTGCATGGACTCACACAATAATCCATAATTTTTTTGACACAGAAGTCTTGTTTCTTTCATTAAAAAATAGCAATAAAATTCCATTCCAAGGACTAAGAAATAAAAAAATTGGGAAAAAAAAAAAAATCCAGTCACAAATGATCACACTTTTTAATTTTTCTTTCAAGTATCTAGGCAGTCTATTAGTTTAGGAATTTTTCAGATGATGCTTCAAATTCACCACCTTTCTTTGCAGAAATAACTTGCAACAGATTTATCATACTAAGTAAAAATAAATTGTGAGCATTCTTCTTATTCCTGCTTTTCATTCAGAACTCTGTTCCTCCGTAGAGATGCATCTCAGACTTACTCAATAGTTTGAACTTATATTTGAGATTGAACAATTTATGAATTCTCAGTTTCAACATTTCTGTTTATAAGTTAAGGGGACAAGGGGAGAGTCACAGAATGGTTTGAGTTGGAAGGGACTTTAAGATCATCTAGTTCCAGCCCCCTTGCTATTCTTGCTTATCTCTCAGACATGCTCATATGATTGCTTAACTTATTAGCCCCAAATTTTGCAAGAAGCATTTTCACATCCAGCTTTTGTGTGTGTGTGTGTGTGCGCGCGCGTGTAACTTTGACTGTGCAAATCTATAATGGCATATCCAATCCCTTGCCTTGTTCTAATATTTAGTGCTTCTAAATGAACTGTTTTGCCAGACTAAATGGATATATGGAGAAATAACTCTCATCTTAGGCAATTAGTCCGAGAAACTCTAGTGAAACTAGCTGCAGAAGAGATGCTAATATGCTTTATCCCTCTGGGTGAAATTCTCTTAGCTGCATACTGCCTATGAGCCAAGTAAGTCCCTCTTAAATCCTATTTTCAGGGCTTTAGTGGGATTTAGGAGGTGCAAAACCCTTGTTCTGGATTTCATACAAGAAATAATTTTATTCTTAATTTATGTGTAGGGCTTCAAAACTGTAGTCTCACAAAAAAAAAAAAAAAGACAAACCTTTAATATTAGCAAATACACCTTCACATCTTGCACACTGAAATGCATATCTTACCTTTTTAATTATATGGGTGAATTCACATATTTTCCATATATCAATATTTGAAAACTTATTCTATAACTCATTTTACATCTTCCCCAGTTCTATCTCTTCCTCTCTTCTTTTTGTCAACCTAAGTATTGCTTCAATTTGCATATTTACGTATGAAGTCTTTCTGTCTGATCTCTGGAAAGAAAAACTCACTTAATTCCTATCAGGATTATTTCCCTACTATTTCCCTGATTTTTTTTTTTTTTCACCTTTTTTTTTTTTTTTTTTTTCCCTTGAAGCTTAGGTCTGTGATCTGCATAACAACTGTGAGTGCTCTGCAATGCTTTTTATAAACAAAATTAACAAGTTTTTACAATTTAAAGGTTCTATTTATAATTTGAAAAAAACCTTTTCCATTCTCCTTTCTTAGCTCAGGGCATGATGATGGGGGGAGATGTTTGCTTTTCTTCTTGTTAATGGATAGAAGATAACTAAATGCTGAAAATGTAGAATACATGCCTGTTTTGAGTTTTATGCATAATTATCATATTAATATCATTTCTACATCTTAACTGAATAATATCTGTAAAGTCATTTCATTACATACAGGAAAAAAAAAAAGTCTATGTTGTTTAACTCAACAGAGCTTTTAAATGATATCTACAAGTATTCATCATTAAAATCTTCACTTGAAATTTGAATTGCAAATGATGATTTTTCCGTCTAGTGTTCTAGTCTGTCACACAGTCAGAAACGGGCTCTGAATGGAAGAAAACAAAAAGAACTTTCAAATCTAATTAGAAAGAAATCTGCAGCAATGGCTTTGGATAAAGCAAAATCTACTAGTTTTAAGCTGCAGACAGTGTAAGTCATGAAATAATGGTAAGCAATGAGCTTCTGTCTCCTGTGCATTTTTATAGTAACACTACAGTACTTTCTGGGGTTTGGAAGATCTTTTTTCCCTCTCCGTAGCTACTTCCATACTTCCATACCTATTCATTTACTTGGCATTTTCAGGCATAACAAATAATGCCAATAGCTGCAGCAACAGTTTTCTCATATAAATAGTAATGCTTTTTTGATAGTACAGGCAAATCTAAATCCATGATAGTATTAAGTTTATTCCTTGCTTCTCAGATAATCAGCTACAAACAAACAAAGAAACAAATATAACGTAAAATTGTTCTCATTTACTTAGCACAAGCATACAACTTGCTTTTGAACATGTATCATGTACATACTTGATTTATAACAGTGAGTCAAATGACTAAGTATAGTTTGAAGACTTGTCAGTCTGGATGTCTTCAAAATCCCCTTTCATTCTCCAGTGAAGAGTTTACTTAGGCAATTGTTCTAAGATAACTTTTTATTTTTAAAATTTAATTGTAAGCTATGCACCAGATTTGGCAGCCTTGGAAACATTTTGGCTACATCAAGGTGATTACATGATCATTTCAAAAAGTAGACTATATTACTGTACCTGAAGGGATAGAGAGAGTGAATATTGCTCTATGACTAAAAGGCATTTTGTGGTCTAGAAAGGAGTTAGTGTGGTCAAAGCTGACTCCGTATGGCACATCCCAGGGAGAATTTCTATACCCCATAAGAAGTAGTGTTATAAGAATTATTCAATCACCAAGCTGAGTAGTGCACTTGATGCTGCCAAAGGAGGGGATGCCATTCAGAGGGACCTTGATAAAATTGAGAAATGGGCCTGTGTATATCTAATGAGGTTTAACAAAGCAGTGTGCAAGGTTGTACACTTGGGGCAGGATAATCCTAGATATGTGTATAGGCTATAAGAAATCTTTGAGGAGTATGACTTAGGGATCCTGATAGATGAAAAATTTGACACGAGTCAGCAGTGTCTGCTTGCAGTGGGAAGGCCAACAATTATACTGGATTGCATCACAAAAGAGTTGGCGGCAAGGCGAGAGAGCTGATTGTCTCTTTTTCCACTATCCTCATGAGGAACTGTGAGGAATACTGCATCCAGGGCAGGGGTAATTGGCACAAAAAGATGTTGAGCTTTCAGAGGAAAGCCATAAAGATGATCATAGAGCTGGAGGACTTATCCTGGGAAGACAGGCTGAAGGAACCGGTCTTTTTTAATCTGGAAAAGGCTCTGGAGAGACCTCATTACAGCTTTCCAGTATTTTAAGAGAGATTATAAAAAGGAGGAAAACCAACATTTTACATTGGTAGATAGTGATAGGATAAAGGGTAATGGTTTAAATTAAAGAGGAGAAATTTAGATTGGATATTGGGAGAAAATTTTCACTGAAGTCATGGTGAGGTGCTGGAACAAGTTACCTACAGAGGTTGTAGATGCACCATCACTGGAGGTATTCAAGGCAAGGTTAGATGGGGCCCTGGAAATCTGACTGAGTACTTGATCTAATTGTTGGCAACCTTGCCTGTGGCACGGAGGTAGGAACATGATGATCTTTGAGGATCCTTCCAACCAAGTCATTTTCTGATTATATAATTTAGTCTTTCATCTTTTTTGCGTCATAACTGTCCTCATCACAGAATCACAAAATAGCAGAAATTTGAAGGGACCTCAAGAGATCATTGAATCCAACTCCCCTGCTGAAACAGGTTCCCCACGACACAGATAGGCATCTAAACAAGTATTGAATATCTCCATAGAAGGAGATGCCACAATCTCTCTAGGCAACCTATTCCAGAACTTTGTAACCCTTACAGTAAAGAAGTTCTTCCGCATGCTATTATGGAACTTCATATGTTCAAGTTATATGCCATTGCTCCTTGTCCTATCACTACACACCACTGATAAGACCTGTCCTCATCCATTTTCCTCCCATGTCCCTCTAGATGTTTATAAACATTAACCAGATCCTGACCTGTTGTCCATGCTTTTTTTAATGCACCCCAGGATACTTGGCCACAATGGCACACTGTTGGCTCATAGTCAACCTGTATTCTACCTGAACATCTATGTCCCTCACTGCAGACCTCTCCAGGAGAACATCTCCTAACCTGTACTGATACATGCAGTTATTCCTCCCCAGGTGAAAGATTGTTAAAGCAACATCAACACTTGCTCTTGTTAAATTTCAACAGGTTCCTCCATGCACAACTCTCCAGTCTGTTAGGTGTTGTTGGATGGCAGCACATTCTTCCAGTGTTTCAACCACTCCTACCAGCTTTGTATGATCATCAGACTTTCTGAGGGTGGACACTATCCCTTCATCCAGGTTGCTGATGAAGATGTTGAACAAGACTGAACCCATCACTGACTCCTGGGGAACGCCACAAGGTACAAGCTTCCAACCAGTCTCTGAGCCACTAATGACAAACCCTCTGAGCTCTGTCAGTTTTCCAGTTCTCAATCCACGTCACCATCTGCTCATTTTGGGAAACAGTATCAAATGTCTTGCTGAAGTCAAAGTAATCAGTATCTGCTGTTCTACTTCCATCTACTCAGCCAATGATGACATCACTGAAAGATACAGATTGGTCAAGCATGATTTCTCCTTAGTGAATCAATGTTGGCTACACCTGATAAACTTCTTCTCTTCCAATTGCTTGGAGATGGCATCAAAAACAAGTTGCTCCATTACCTTCTCAGGGATGGAGCTAAGACTGACTGGCCTGTAGCTTCCTTGATCTTCCTTCTTTCCCTTTTGGAAGACTGGAGTGACACTGACTATCCTCTAGTCTTCAGGCACCTCTTCCATTTGCAAAGACCTTTCAAAGAGGTAGAGTTCAGCAGTCAACTCTGCCTGCTCCCTTAGCATCCTACTGGACAGGCTTAGTGTTCTAATTTGTGACACAGTAACGTATCTTAGACTCTCTTTAATCATCACAAATATGAGAGCTGTTCCAAAAGTAATGCCTCCTACTTTATTATGTTGACCTGATGTCAGAGGCAGATGTTGGTGGCATGGCAGTAGAGAATGAATCTTCCTATCAATATTCCTTTACATTTTGTTGCTGTGTGACAGAGGACAGCAGAAGGGCAGTCTACAAAATGATGTCTGACACAGAAGTATGTATGAAGCAAATGTGTGGAATTGAATTCCTTAATATGGAAAAAAATGGCACCCACTGAGTTCATCAATACTTGCAGAATATTTATGGAGATCAAACAGTGGATGTGAGCACAGTGAGGTGGTATGTAGTGTGTTTCAGTCATGGCAACAGAAACAAAGGGTCACCTCTTCTGGTGCAGGTTTTGTAGCTGAGAATTTTCTCTATCAAAAGGTATTTCTGTGCTCTTTGTATTCATTGTAGTTTCCATGGAAATGAACAGGAGGCATCATTATGTATTTGCACTCAATTCTCTTTGTTTATGCTTGGATTACAACTATTCAAAAAAATAATCTTTCCTTCACAAATTTCTTACCAAATATTTCCAAATATTTGGTACAGAAACTCCATTTCTTCTGGATACATACTTGTGTTCCTTCAACACAAAATCTAAAGGTAAACTCTGCTGTGTTTCAGTTATGTTATGTGGTTTCTTACCAGAGATAAGTCCACTTCATAATTTAGCCGTCTTTATATACTGTTTCTCCCCGTGTTCCTCGGGTTCCATGAAGGTTTCTTTGGCTCTAATCTTCTAACTTTCTTTGATGTGTACTCTCCGTACTAGTTTTCTCCATCCTCTCTTATCCCTTTCTCTTACTTCCCCTCCCTTCCTGACTCCTCTCCTCTATACTTCTCTTGCAATATAATAATCAAATAAAACATTTGAACTCAATACAATTTGGCATAAATGATATGACATATTTACTGTGTATCACACTGTGGTCAGCAATTCATCAATATAGCAACATGTAAGATATTTAGTGATAAACATCAAGTAATGTATGTTTATTTTGATTGGTTGAGGGTTTTTTTTTTTTTAATTTTGTTTTGTTCTGTTTTGATTTAGGTTTTTTTTTTTTTTTTTTTTTTATTTTCTTTTAGTAAGATTTGTATTAAATGCATTAACTAATATGCAATTCATGTCTAATCATCTGGGCTGAATCTGTATACGGTTGCATTTTCTATTGACTGTCAGATGAGAATACACATTTAATTAGAATGAGACAATAAATTAGGAGAGATCAGTGCCGCTCTGGAAGGGAAAGCTGAAAGGAATTATTTTGCAGTATCGAGCTGTTATGTGAGAACATCATGCTTCTTTAACATCTGTGACATTTCTTCTCTCCAAAGAGAACCTGGCCATATATGTCCCCATCTGTACTCACATTTATCTGCAAGAATGTTTCTTTGACAGAGTTTGAATACAGCACAATGCAGTTGACACTTAAATGATTCTAACATAAATGGCACCCTTCTTCAAACCAAAGCAAAAGAGAGCAGAAACCCCATAACTAAACAAAACACCTCCCTAAACACTCTCTCACACCCTCTCTCAAAAACAAACAAACAAACAAACTTAATAATAATAATAAAAATAAATGTTTCACTAGAATTTGCAGTGTTCCTGATGCCCTTGTAATGGGGCAGTCAGGGGCTGTCTCCTCCTCAGAGAATTATCTGAAAGGCAGACTGCTTTTCTCTCTTGGTAATCTTAGTATGTATACAAATACTATACTTTAAATTGGACATAATATTGAAAGCTAGGAGATATCTGATAGAAAATCTAAGGGTTAATGCTGCATCACATTTATAATCTTAAAAGGTTGCAGAACTATATCACCATCATGGAAAATCCAAAGGAATTTCCATGGCATCAGATGATGAGATTGCATTGACATTTCCATTTCAACTAATAATAAAATTCACAATCTTTATACAGCCACTGCCACACTCCATATGTTACTTGTTATTTTATTAGCTCTTTTTCTTTTTCTTTTTTAAGTATAAATTTATCACGAAAAGAAAGTCAATTCATGCAAACAAAAAACAAAAGAAAAAAAAAAAAAAAACCTTTTTTGGATTGAAAACAAACCCGGAGTTGCCCCGGGCCAAAACCCCAACTTTCCCGAGGGCATTTTGAAAAAAGGTCCCGCCAAACTTTAAAACGCCCCCCAGTTGGGGGTCAAAGGCAATCCCCACTGAACGTTGGAATTTTCCGGGCAGTTTTTGCTTTTTTTGGGGGAGGGGTTTTTTGGTGGTTTTAACGGGGTTTTTAAGAAAATAACTTATTTCATACTAGTAAAAAAGGTGTTTTTTTTTTTTTTGTTTTTTTTTTTGTTTTTTTTTTTTTCTCTGCCTTAACTTGCATGCCACTTCCAATCTAAGATTAAGAATTCAGTGGACAAATGCTGGACTCCTATCACTAAAGTGTACTTCTTTTCCATGACATTTAGGAATGCAAGCATCTAAGATGTAAAACTAATGTAGGAAGAAGCGATCAACCACAGACTCATACAGAGGAATTTGATAGGAGGAGAAACAAATGTGGAGAAGAAGTTTAATTCCATTTTACTTTTTTTTTTTTTTTTCCAGGAAGGTGATGAGTTTTAGCAGTTGACCTTAAATTCCAACTAATTCCAGTTATAGCCTGATTTTTTCCTTCCTAATATCCCATTCTTTTCCCAGGAGCACTAAATTTAGGATCCTGTTCAGTTGTTTTTTCCCTGTAATGGAAAGAAGAAAAAGCACCCTAAGACATTAACTATTAGTCTGAACAAGCATTGCAGGTGCCTTTTTTCTCTCCACAAAATGTAATCGAAGACTAGGATAACTATACATTTAAATTAGGTAATTCTGTTAAGTGGTGAAGTCAGAATACCTGCATCTAGTCTTAGACTGGTAAGCAGTTCGCTAAAATTTTAGCAGTCATAGCTATGATAAGGGACTATAAAAAATGAAGGTGGGTTTTCTTTTGAAGAACTTCATACAGAGCAGGAGTTGAGAGTTGAGTAAGCGGGTTATGTTCCTTCATATGGAAGTGCTTCTTACTTTGCATCAGTTACAGTGCTTCTAAAACAACAAGGCAGTTGTTGTTTTAGTTGGCTTAGGAAATACAGTTAGAAGTCTAAAATTAGGGGAGGTTAATCTGGATGTAAGTATTTAGAGACAAAAGCATCTTTTTTCCATTTGCTAATGCAGCACATAGAGAACAATTTTACTCCATGACAGTGGTTAAGTACAACAATAAAATTATGTAGATTAATTGTAGCTGTAAGTTCTGTGGAAATGTTTTCTTCAAATGTCTTTGTAATTTTAAAAGTTGTTACAAGTAAGGAAAGAATTGGAAAGATTTCAAAATAGTTATTGTGTATTTTCTCAGTAAAAAGGGAAAAATCAAAAGAGAGTTAATCAAAAGATGATTTTTAATTGCCAACTACACAATCTTACCCAGGGACCTGAGTAAAGATTTAATCATTACACTTGACAGTTTTGCCCTTGCACCAGGTGGAAGAAGAACACGGGAACATAGGAACTGCCACACCAGATCAGACCTGCAGTCCATCTAGTCCAGTCTTCTGTTGCTAATACTGGGCAGTGCCAGATGTTTCAGGGAAAGGTACGATAACCCTTCCACAGACATAGTCAGATTTTTCCTGTGAAATTCTTGTCCTGATCCTCTATATTTAACAATTTAGGGCATGAGAGATGCATTTTGAAGCATGAAAAAAACATGCTCTTGTTAGGTAAAGCATATCTGTACTCAAAGTATCCTGAGAGCTGATTGTAAAAATATGACTTTCCTATCTCTACAAGCTTCAATTTGCTTTAGAAAATTTTACAGCTGAATTGTAGCCCCTAAATTAGAAGTCAAATTATTCTATCCCTAATGTGAATAATGCAGGAAAAGTACTTCAAGTTCTCAAGTAGTTCAAATCTAAAGTGGTCTGAGTTATTGTGAGAGATACCTATCCTACTCTTCATGAGTTCAGAAGAATATTTATTTCTCATTTAGATACCTCAGATAAGTGCCTGAAGCCAGGTGACATGAATTCATGTAAAAAAACACTTGAATAAATTACTTGTAATACACAATAAGTTTTGAGCAAAATCCATTACTGCAAACAGGTTGATTTACAACTCTCTACAGAAAGTGAACTTCCATAATTCTAGATGTTGACTTTATCTCCTCTGGACAAGTAATGAAATATAAATCAGTAAAAGCAGCAAATTAGGATTAGATTTACAGAAATATTTAAAGGAGCTGAGCGCAGAACTCTTTGGAATGACTTCAGCTCAGAAGCGAAGATCATTATCTGCATTGACTACATTTTATAGAATACTTCAGCATTTAAGAAGACAGTTTAAGCAGTCGAGAAGATCTTTAACAGACATTCAAAAGAGTAGTCTTCACTTGAAAGGTAATGGCAGTAAAGGAAGCAATGATAGATTAAGTTGGAAGCATATGAAATCATTTAATGTTATTTAATGAGTTACTCAAGGACCAGTTTGTTGCCTATTACTAACAATATCTATATTTTTTATTTTTATCTAATGAGCATGTGTTTGATTACGAAGATTAATGGCCAGCTCACCTAACTTTGAATATCTGGACGTCATTAGAAAATTTAATGTAACTAGCTGAGTAACTTTCTCAGTAGTAAATAGAGAGTTAAGGAACAGAATTACTTAAGTTGGTTATCTTTATTACCAAACTTTAGACTACCTATTATGTATACTGCATATATATTTTTAAAATACAATTTAAAGCACTTATTGGACTAGACAAGTAATTTAGATGACTCAGATGGGATGAACATATCTCTACTTTTCAGATGAAACAAAATGTAAGGCACTATCTACATGAGGAACGGACTGCGATGTGAATAAGTGAATGATGTTGAGAACTAGATGAAAAAAAAATAATAATAATAATGACGTTTTGCTCCACAAATATTAGAAATGGTAATTCTTCTAGAAACTGGAAGGTTATCCATTGGAAATAATATAACAAAGAGAATAAAAAAGTCTTAAAATACATATGAATGACCATGTCATTCTGAAAAAGAGAATAATGTAGTCTTATACTTGTCAGATTTCAAGTGCTATACACTTGAATAGTTTCATTTGGATGTTCACATCCCATTCAGGACTCTTATTTTCAACAGATGTTTGAAACAACACTCAAAAAATATATGTTGACAGAAAAAGGGAGGCATATTACACTAGAAGACTTTGGTTTACCGGAAGAAGGCTGAAAGGGGAATATGGTTTCAGTATTTAAGTCCAAAGATAAGTGCTTGCAAGTATGAGAAAATAATTTAAAAACTAGATAGCATAAAATCGATTTTAAAATAATAAATAGTATTTGAAAATTAAAACATGGATGTCATTTCCTTAGTTTTGAGGTTCCATATTAAACTTTTTGTAGGAACAGAGAAGAGAAAATAGTTTTAAGATGGGAAATAATAAACTTAAAGCAGGCTACAAGATATGGCTGTAGTAAAGGCAACTTGATTGATAATTTCAGATATTCTTTGCCACCTTTCAGATTTTACAGCAAAGCTACATTTATTTATTGCATTCCTGAATTTTCACAGAAAGTTGCACATTGTTTACATTTTGTGCATGAGAAAATAAGATTGAAACAATTTACCCAAGGTTATAAAAAAATAGTAATGCAAAGCAGGTCACTGATAAGTTTCTGAAAGCTGCACGTTAGCACCACTCTGCTGGGATGTTTTTGTTCTTAAATTTTCAGAGAAAAAGAGGGACAGGAATGGAGGCAAGAAAAAGAAAGTAATGACAGAGAGAGGGAGGAATGCTTTACCCACTGTAGATATAGAAAATAGAACTGAAAGGCCGATTATCACATCTCAGATATGAAGTAGCATTTAAAAAAGGGCCTAAAGTCATTAATTTTATTTTCAAATAGCATGGTTTGTTGTTGTTGTTGTTGTTGTTTTGTTGTTGTTGTTTTTTGTTTTTTTGTTTTTTGTAATTTTGTCTTACTGAGTACTTTGTATTGATGACACTACATTTTTCTTTCTTTTCTTTTTTAACCTTTGAATGTAAAATTAGAGGCAGCCATACTAAATTTTCTCACTTCTAGTCTGTCAAGTAAAATGAAAGTGCAAGTACACTGGTGATGCCAGATGCCAAATCACTCAAGATTCCTTTCAACAGAATGAAAATAAATGTCTGGTACTATGAAATCCGGAGTCTTAATCTGCTTTTACACATTAAATTAAGCCTTGGTTTAGAACCCTGAGGTTATACCCTACAGCTGCTTCCACATAAAAAGAAAAGTAAACTTTTTCAGACATTTTCCCTTCAATTTCGGGGTTAGGTCTGACCTTCCAATCACAACTCATTCAGAATAGCAATTGTGTAATATCACAAGAATTGCACGGTTGTGAATTAAAGCAGCCCTCCATCTGCCTAAAATATCCTGTTGCATGCCTCTTGACCACCTTTGTCATGCGGCAGTTTCATATGAACAAAGAAAAGGAGGTTTTGTCTAAGAAGCTAGAAGTTTTTTATTAAGCAAGAACAAGGACGCATTAAGAAAGACGAAGCAGCTGTGAAGATGCCAGCAGCTGCATCTGCTGTCTGAATGGATGACAGCATGAAAATGACAGAGACCTCCAAAGGAGTACAAAATTTGGAAATGTCTGATTGCTAATGCCTTGGATATTTCCAAGATGAGTGAGGGACTTCAAAGCAAAATTCAGGCTTCTTCTATTCCTAAAGTTATATATATATATATATACTTATATATATAAAACTTTATATATATATATATATGTGTGTGTGATTTTCACTAACATTTTTATATTCTGCATTTGTATCAGGGTAAAATTTATACTCACTCTCAAAAGTTCTTTTTTTTTTTTTTTTTTTTTTTAAATTACTTTTTATTATTATTATTATTTTTAATGTTGCTGTCTACCAAGATCTCTTTTTTGGCTGAGAGCTCTTAATGCTTCCATATTGCAACAATAAACAGTCTAGCGAGTTATTTCACTGTGTTACATACAGGCAGATGGGTACACTGGACGCATACCTTCATTTTCTTTGGTGTTTTAGTGGCTGTCCATCTCTTTTTCTTTTTAAATTCCAAAGTATCATTAACATTCAACAACTCCATTAGAAAGTCATAGGCAGTAAGAGCCCATCTGTGCCATGTTAACATTTAAGGAGGAAATAAAAGAGTAAAGTGGACAGGTGGAGAAGACAGCGGGATCTACACCAGGCACACAGCAGGTAGGGAGTTCAGCAGAGGAAAATGCCAGACATTTAACAGGTAAATGGAAGGGCAGCTGAATTTCTATTCCAGACCACAGAGATTGTACTGAGAGAGAAGTGGCTGACAGAAATAGAAAGGTGTCGTATCTTCAAGAAAGGGTTCTTGCTTTCATAGAGAGTATTAACCCAATTAACCCAACTTCTGAATAATTATGACTTCTTAACAACTTGATTCTTTTCTTTCCAATATCCTCCTGGTCCCATGAGTTAGATTCTTTCATGTGTATTCTCTGATCTTGAAGGAGCTTGAGGGAAAATATACATGAAGGACAAAATGAGGAGAGATGACAAGGAAGAATGGTGACCAGCAAAGTGAGGATTTGGTGGCTTGGTTGGGGCAAGCAAGGTTTTCAGGGTGTTTTAAAGAACCAGAAAATCTTCTTAATACATGGAAGCCTCGTGGGGGGGATAACGCCATTTGGAGGGTGGCTCATCTGCCTGCAGTTCTGCCATGGAGGTCTCAGACTTTTTAGGAAGGACAGGCTGGAATGGCAAGGAGAAGTATTTGATTTTTGTGTGAGAAAACATATAGTCCTGCCTAGGAAAAAAAAAATAAAAATAAAAAAAATGATTTGGACTACCCAATCCTATTGGAATTAAAGGGTCCCAACCGGTATTCAAGTATGCCAACGTAAAATGACAACCCAAATTTCTTTTACAATTGGAAGCCATTTCCCCCCATCCCCAAGAGAATTAATGTTGTTATTGATTTTTGCCAATGGGAAAGGCAAACCAAGGAGTATTACCAAGTTAACCATTACCTGAACAAAGGGGAAATATGGGAAAAAACTAGAGAAGACCTTCCCAAAACCTTTCTGATGTGTTTGTGTGTCTTAATCACAGAGATGTCTTTAGGTGTCTTAATTTCTTCAAGCACTAATAGAATCAGTGAGTGAAATCTGAATGTGAGTTTGTATTGCTTTAACTGCAGGTCATTGCCTCCCTTATGCTAAAAGTACTTTTTTTTTTTTTTTAAACATATGTTTTGTTTGTTTTTTAATACAATTCTTCATAAGTTTTAGATTTTTTTTGAGATTCTTTCTTGTGCAGTACTAGATTATGACCGGAGCTTGGCTTTTATTTCTGTTCCAGGCTTAAAATCTAGGAAATGCAGGACCATGGGACCTACAAAATTGGCCCACCCCTGTAGAAATGTTCATATTTGATATTTTACAGCCCAAAAGTTTTTGCTGTTCCTTTGGCTTCCCCCCTGGGAAAGGGTTGGCCGGAATATTAAAAGGGGGGAAAATAAAAGGGAACAGGCTTTCAAAAATTAATCCTTTTTAAGTGAAGGGGGCCAAAAACACCTTTTTATGTCCCCCACCGTTTGCCAAAATTTGCCTTAACTTGCCACTTTGGGAACGGTAAGTTTGTTCCGGGTTCGGGAAACTAGGGGTGTTCTTGGAAATTGCCCAAGTTTGGGTGAATGGTTTGGGTTGGTTTTCAAAGAGTTCCTTCCTTTTTTGGGCAGGCTTTCCCTGGGCCCAATTCCACCCACCTTGGGGTTTTTGGGCTTAAACTTTGGTTTAAAGGCAGGCGGTACCAAGGAGGAAAGGCAAAGGGCCCGTTGGAATGGTTATCAATCTGACAAAAATTGTTTTTAAAGGGAAAAAGAAAAAAGGCACCACCCCATGAGGTTTCATTTCCCTTTGAAAGACCCTTCTACAAGGGAGGGAAATTTACCCAGAAGAATGAAAAATCCGAAAATAATTGGGAGTAACCCAAAAACAACATTTTCTTTTGGTATGGGTTCATTGGCCGGCAGTTTACCACTGAAAAATGGTTGGTTCTCCAAGTTTTTTCCACTTTCAGGCATTCTCCAAAGACCAAAGTCCCCGTTCCTTCAGATTCTGCCTCCGAAAAAGAAGGGAAACAGAAAATTCCCCAACCCTTGCTTTTTTATCCTCTTTTTTCCAAAAGTATTTTTGTTGGGTTTTTGGGTTTTGTTTGGTTTTTCAATTGGAAATGGTTTGTACATTACTGTTTTCCATTTTGGCCCTTTCGGGAAGGAAATGATTATCCCAAGTTTTATAGATTCCAAAAGCGGGTTTTCAAGAATATTTATGGGAAATCCTAAATATATATTTTTCTCTTTAATAATTCACCCTTTTTTGGGAAATTTGGTCTAAATTGTAAATTTCAATTTTTTAATTTATTTATTAAAAAATTTGAAAACCGGGAACTATTCCCACCGAATTTTATTCCCAGGGAGGGAAAATTAAGTATTAAATAAATTAATTTTCTTGCAACCCTTTGGTTTTATTTTAAATGGTGGTAATTCCCCAAAGATTAAAAAAATTCCAAAACCAAAAAAAAGTTGGGAGGGGGGGGGAGGGGGGGGAGGGGAGGGGGGGGAGGGGAGGGGAGGGGAGGGGAGGGGGAGGATGGGGAGAGGGTAGAGGAAGGGAGGGAGGAGGAAGAGGAGAGGAGGGGGAGGAAGAGGGAAGGAAGTGGAGGAGGAGGGAGGGAGGAGCAGGAGAGGAGAGGGAGAGGAGGAGGAGGGGAGGGAGAGGAGAGGAAGAGGAGAGGCCCGGAGGGAGGAGAGGAAAGGAGGAGAGGAGAGGAGAGGGGGAAGGGGGAGGAAAGGAGGAGAGGGGAGGGGAGGAGAGGGGAGGGGAGGAGAGGGGAGGGGAGGAGAGGGGAGGGGAGGAAAAACGCCATTGTCAGAGATAGAATTTAGCTAAAGCATCAGAAAGGGGAAATGACAGATGGATACCACTTGGACATAAAAACAAATATAAGGGGTTATTTGGGTATCTTTCTAAATGACTTTAATTTATTAAAAAAAGGTTATTAAAACCTTTGTACTAATTGTTCTTTTTTGGTAGTTGGCGAAATATATTCTAGCACCATTGGTCCCTGTTAGGAAAAGTTCACATTTAAGCAGATATAAAGACATTTTGTTACACTTCCATTTTTGGATAGGAAGCAATTTGGTCATGGAAGAAAAAATTAGTGGACTTTTCCAAAAGTTCGAAAGAGCCAGAAGGCCCAAAAACATATTTGGGAAACCCTTATTGTACCTGAAGTAAATAGAATTTTTATTTTCATCAAGATATGAGTTATTAAAAATACTTTTTAGCTCCCAAGGACTTAAGGGGTTTTGCATACCTCAAGGACAAGCATACTTTCGAGGGAAGGCCTACATGTTTTTAAACCAACCAAAGTTTCAAGAGGATAGATAGAAGACAGAACCCAAAAAAAATAAGGAAGGGACAAACAAAAAGAAAACAATGAAAAAATTGTGTGTTCAGAGCCCATATCTTATTTCCGTTTATTTTACCAGGGAAGCCTTTTTTGTTTTTTTTTCCCCTTCTTTTGTTCCCTTGCAAAAGGGTCTTCCTGCCTAAAGAAAATTACCCAGAGAAAAATCAAAGTACATGTATATGAAATACGTTAAAATTAAGAATATAATAAACCCCCCAACCTGAAGCCAACATTTCCCCAAACCTTATTTCTCAACAAAACCTTAAAAAAATTCAGTTTAGAGGCTTGGGGAAACAGTCAAAATATGAAAGTTGACCCGACTCCCCGAGGCCCTTTTTCTTTTTTTTGCTTTGCTTTTTACATACTCCTCCTCATATATTAGTCCTATTTGCCAATGCTTGGAGGGAGATTATAGAAGGTAGGTCCTTCCAAGGAAAACACTCTGGAGTTTCTTCTGGAATTTCATATTCCAATTTTATGTCATATTTTGTCATTCCAATTTTGGATTGTCCTCCGATTTCATAGGTTCAAACAGCAGATTGTCCATTGTTTCAGGCAAATAAATTTTCTTAATTAATTTAAAGTTAGCCCTTTGCTTCAACCCTTGCAAAAGTTAAAAGCAAGGAATTTAAACAATTATCTTTGGGCTGGGAAAAAAAAAAAAAAAAAAAAAAAAAGCCTTTCTTATATCCTTGATAGTGTAACAGATTTGGCATATGACCTAGGAATTCCTTCTGAAATTTCATTGTACTTTTATTGACTATGAAGGCAGAGGAAAAAAGTTTTTTGTCAAAGGGAAGCGGGTTGGTTAGGGCTAAGGGGGGTGGGTTGGTTGGGGGGGTACCGATTTGCGTGATTGATCTTGTTTCCCATTTTTGCTGGAAGAACTGCTTTTGTTAGATTCAACAGATGTTGCTATCAGATGCCTATGTTTTGTGTCTCAGTGATTGGTTTGCTTGTTGATTTTTTTACATGCTCCTTTGAAACAGAAATTTTCTCAAAGGAGAAAAATTTGCTGTATGAAGGTAAAAAAATCAGCATTTCTCAAAGCCTCAGCTGCATGCATAACATAGCAGACATTCTCTTCCACTTAACTTTCCATGTCAAACAAAAAGTGCAGTTTTTTCTGAGTTCTCTATGTCATATATTTGAATATTAAATGGGTTAAATCAGTTTTATTGATGGTTTTTCCCTTGGAATTACCTTCGACATTAATGGTTGTTCTATGTAACCTTTAAAAGCTAAGTTCTGAAAATAGTACAAAGGGTTTAGTTGAAGATTAAGGTTTTCACCTTTACCCGGACGTTAGATTAAACCTGGTCTTTTTGGTAACTTGGGCATGGCGTGAGCTCTTCGTTTCTTCTTTATTTACAATACCATTCAATCATTAGAATGGGCCTGGGTTGAAAAGGCCATAATGATCATTCTGGGCCTTCAAACCCTTCTGAAATTATGCAAGGGTTCACCAAAAACTAAACCCAGGACTTGCCCAGGAGCCACATCCAGGCCTTGGGCCTTGAACCCTCCAGGGGGGAACAATCCTTGGGCAACCTTTGTTCCAAGGGTGACCATCCCTTTTTGGTTGAAGAAAAAATTTCCTCCCTAATATCCAACCCCTAACCCTCCCCTGTCTCCGGTTTCCCGTTTAAGACCCATACCCCCTTGTTCCCCACACTAACCACTTTCATAAAAACAGCCCTTTTTCCTCCTGTTTATATGCTCCCTTCAAGTACAGGAAGGCCACAGTGAGGTCTCCCTGGAGCCTTCTCTTTTCCAAGCTAAAATATTATATTTTATTATATTATTTATAATATAATATATATATTATCCAGGTTTAGCTGCACTGTTATCAGTGGTGAAATATCTTGAGTACTGAGGTAGGACATGCAGCCATGTTTTACATTCTGCTTGAAAGTTAATTTTACACGGGAGTCAACAAAATTGCAAAGTCCATATAGGAGCAAATTTTCACAAGAAATCATCTTTGTGCATGATGGAGGCTCCATTCTTTCTGCTGTGGCCTGAAGAATCCCAATCCCTGCAGTCTTCACTATAGGAACGCATTAAAAAAAAAAAAAAAAAAAAAAAAAAAAACTATACTTGGTCTTGATCTCAGGATATGTCACTGTTATGGTTTTATGATTTTTGGTTATTGGTATTTCACATCATAACATCATATGGTGCACTGGGAGTTAAGTGTTAATGCTCAAGTCCTGGGCACCTGTCCAGAAGAGAAAAAGAACTATATATCCCAGGGGGCTTTGTGGTCAGAGAAGTGATATAACCCCTGGCAAGGTCACCTGATGTGCTCTTCTTCATCGACTCTCCTCCCTGCTGCTCAACCGGACTGCACATCTCACCTCAGTGATGGTGAGGCCTATCCATCTTTCGGACACTCTCTCTCATTATATTTGATTTATTATCTTCAATTCTAATTATATTGTATTATAGTCTGTCTTGCATTCTGATACCACATTAGTAAATTAGTTTGTTTCTCCTCAGATAATTGCCGCTGTTTTTAATTATTTTGGGGTTCCCTGTTTCCCTTTTTTTGCGAAAAGATTTTGCGAAATCCCTCTGCCCTACTAGTCACAGAACTGGGCCGAACCAGCCCGTAAAACGTTGACAGTCACATTAGGAGAAAACAGTGAATGAACCTTATTTATGTAATTAATTGACTCATGGAATGTTATTAATTAATGATATCTATATTTGAATACTTTCTTAACTTGCAATAAAATCATAGAATCATAGAATCATAGAATCATAGAATCATAGAATATGTTGGGTTGAAAAGGACCTCAAAGATCATCTAGTTCCAACCCCTCTGCTATGTGCAGGGTCACCAACCACCAGACCAGGCTGCTTACATCCAGCCTGGCCTTGAATGCCTTCCAGGGATGAGGCATCCACAACCTCCTTGGGCAACCTGTTCCACTGAACAGTGGACTCATTATTCTTCAAGTGCTACGCTACAGAGCACACGGATCTCCGGCTTTTCCTTACATAGATCTGCACTTAATTAAATTGTTAAGCAATCTTGATATGCCATGTTTACATTTGGTTTTCTTCTTGCTACTTAATTCTCATTACATTTTCCTATATTTATTTATGACAGTCTTAAATATCTAAAATCTAAGCTCTGAAGTTTTCATTGCAATGACTGAATGGGCATTTCTGGAAAAGTTCACAGGGATGATTCACAAGTGCTTCACTCTTGACAGTGCCCTTTTCTCCTCAGAAGTAAGTCCTTGGCATCCTTAGTCTTTGCTTAGAGAGGCAAAGACTACTTAAATCTTCACCTAGCAGTTTTTTATGGAACTTAATGGAAGTGCGTAGATCACAATATAAGTGATTTAAAAGCCTGAATATTGAAAGATAATCCAAGCTATTATTTACCCCTTCTATTTATAAACATCAAATATCAGGACTGCTGTGCAGTAATTTTGATGTTTGACTGTGTGTGTTTGAACTATACATTTTGGCTATATGTGGCATTTACCCAAGCAACTCAAAATGTGTTAGACACTGCTTTGCTGCTGCTCTAATTAAACAAACAAAATATCACAGACAGATATTATTTAATAGAATGAAAAAAAAAAAAAAATTGCAAATATTTCATCTTATTTTTGATGGTGGTGGTAAGTAGGAGCAACTGCGGGCAAGGTGCCAGGGCAGAAACGTCATGAAATTCCTTCTTTTACTGCACTTACACGTCTACAAACTTAGTAGTATTTGTGGAGGAACATGAGCATGTGTAGTGTCCCTGACAGACATAGGGGACAAAGGTGTTACACCACAGTGGAACAGAAAACCATGGCTCCAGAGACCTCAGACTTGTGTTCCATCCTGGTTCACCTTTACATCTCACTTCTAAATCCCCAAACCATCCCTCAAATTTCCTTCCTTTGGGGTCTCTGTAAAAGATAACTGTGTTTACAGTGACATATTAGTACGGTGTGTACTTGTCATATAGAAGGTTCAGGATAACTGATAATTCAATTGATAGAAAACGTCACATGGTCCCTCCAACCCCCTCCTGCTTGAAGTGAAGTCAGCTGTGAAGTCAAACTATGTTATTCAGGACTTTCATAGGAATACTGAATTTTACTGGAAATCATAAATGTCTCCAACTAATAAATTATAATGCAAGCTTCCAAGGTTATTCTTCAGTCACCATCAGAAGCCTGAGTTGCCAGTGGCAGACCTGAAAAAACTTAGTTAAACTATTTGAGTGTTTTCTCCCATATCCTCATACACACACTATACCAGAAATCTTCCAAACCATTATTTTTACATAATTTTTGTGGTTAACCATGATAACACTGAACACTGCCTTGAATGTATTATAACAGAAAAATAAATATATAAATAGAATAAATCCAGAAGTGGAAAAAGTCTGGTACGTTTTATTTATGTATTTATGTATGTATTAATTTATTTAATCTAAGGTGTGGGGGGCAGAGCGGCGAGGCCAGACTGTTTTCAGCAGTACGTGGAGACAGGACAAGTTCCGCACAAATGTGAGCAAGAACTTCTTTACGGAGCACTGGAACAGGCTGCCCAGGAAGGTTGTGCAGTCTCCTTCTCTGGAGATATTCAAGACCCGCCTGGATGCCTACTTGTGCAACCTGTTGTAGGGAACCTGCTTTGGCAGGGGGGTTGGACTCGATGATCTCTGGAGGTCCCTTCCAACCCCTACAATTCTGTGATTTATATTCCAGTTAGACCTTCACTTATTTAAAGCCTGAATGGAATCCTTAGTATCTGAATTCCTGTGTGATGCAAAACTATTTTAGCTTTTTATTGCTCTATGGACCTGAAGATTCAGAGACAAGGTACTTTTAAGAACAACACAAATCAATGCACTTTTGTTATAACTTAAGTGTGGCTGCTTTTCAGCAGCTTCATGGAACCAGATCACATACAATATTGTGATGATTATAACCAAAAAAATCAGGTTCAGAAGGCTGAATGAAAAAATGATTAGAAGTGTAAGTTGAGGTACAAAAGTAAAGTCAAGGATGCTAAATATAAAATTTAGGGTTTAATTTAATTTAATTTAATTTTTTTTATTAGACATCTTCGGATTTCTATCATCACAGATTTTAACTGTATTTTTAGATGCATCTTTTCAGCTTATTTTGCACACTAATGGGTTTATTGTCTGATTGCATTAGGTAGAGAAAAGAAAAAAGTTTCAAAGTTTCTGCATATCAGTTTTTTTTTAGTTTATTTATCCATGTTCAAATGAGAACTTAAATAAAGTCAATGTCACAAATACATCTTGTCTGCAGTCTTTTATGTTACTAACAACAGAAAATTTAAGTCTAACAGATAAATTAAACTAAATACATAGCCTTCTTAACACAATTCAGTTGACCTTGACATGAGTTACACTGAAGATGAACTTGACTGGACTTTTATAGTGCAAATGTAGTCTTGAAAAATTAAAGTTATTATGCAAACACTCTTGGGAGGTTGATTTGGTACATATTACTTCATAATATTTGATTAGGTTTTATTTCAAATGTTAATTTACTAGGGTGTCATCTTTGCAATCTGACTTTTTTTCAAGGTTTCAAAATTTTTGTTTCATTGTGTGGATGCAGTCCAGAAGATAAATATGCAAATAGGGAAGGAATAAAAGCACTATGTTTAAGAGATCAACAAATGCCACCGCAAAACAAGAAGGAAAGAATAAAGACAAACAGAGAACAACAAAAAATGTTATAAAGGAAAATAGAATAAAGTAAAAAGGCATAAAGAGCCATTTTGTCCATCTCTTTCGTACCAACATATGATTTTCCTTTGCATTATAACTTCAAAGGCTTTAACACATCCTTTTTCACTACTATTATTTTTATTTTTAAAGCTCAATTACTCTCCTTATTTCTTTAGGGACATCTTCACTTACTTCATTAAAACACACAGCTGAGACATGTTTTCTTGACATCTGGCCAGGTCTTACCTTTGTTTTTCATTTGCTTGCTTTTCATTTGTTTGTTCCTGTATCTCATAGTTTTTCAAGATTAAAGTAACAACAGGATAGGATTCACCTAACCAAATTCCAAATGTTTAATTTTAGAATTGGATATCCACCTGATGTCTGTGGATTTCTAAGATACTGTCAAAATGTTATATATCTCATCCTAAAATAAGCATCAGATGGGTCAGATGAATTCATTCTAGTGGTATATATTTCTAATAGTGACTTCATAGGATGAGATTCAGTTGCTCATAGTTCAGAGGCATTTGAGATACTCTCAAAGCCTAGCTGCTTTCCAGCTGCCATTCAAGAAAGTCTGGTTTCCCACAGGTCCTAGTCATACTGCCCAATTATGTGGTAATATCTAAAAAAAAAAAAAAAAGTGTAGAACGGCACTAGAAATTTTAGACAAATGACCACAAAGTATACTCAAAATAAATAAGAGTTTCATTTACATATTGGTCAGAAGATACAATGATATGTTTTTTTTAATTATTATTATAGTTTGTTATTTCTGAAAGCTACAAGTCACAAAACAATACAATGTGCAGTGGTGACTCCGTCCTTAATAAAAGGAATGTAACATGAGTAAGATTCAGGTACCTAAACATATCATCTAATGTCCTTTAAGATTTCTTTCATTCTCATGCCTGGTACTTCAGAAAGGACTTCACCTCACATATGCCAGACTGATATGGATTTCCCAGGTACTTAAAAGCAACAAAAATTCACCAGACACCAGTGGTTAGGGATTTAATCACTATCAAAATTTGTTTAATAGGCAGAAATCATCTCATTTAAGGTGCTTATTTAAGTACCTGATTTTAGATGGGCTGAAGTTGAACCGTGGACAGAAGAAAAGCTCAGGTCTGCTGGAAATGCAAGGAGTGAGGGAAGAGGCACTCAGAATCTGGCTATGTAATGGAAGTTTAAAATGCCATGATGTGGATTCAAATGCTTTTCCAAATAAACGATCATATAATTGTCTAAGCTCATCCTAGCTTATATTCACTGAAACAGAAAAGCCTGTGATAGGTGTTGCACCTGAGAGCTAACTTTAACTTTTTCTAAGAATCTTCAACTTTACAAAATAAATATCTTCCCTCAACACTGTTTAAACAAATGTATAACATGGTTTAAATAGACACTACTTGCTCAGATCTGAAGGCTTTTGCAAACTCAGCATATATTGTTACTCTCATTCTATCCATCCTCACCTGAGCTGGCCTTCAGCCCTCTCTTCACTTTGTGGTCACAAAGGCAATACAGACTTAACAAATGATTAAGACTTGAACTATTTAAAATAAACAACAACAAAGAGTTGTCACCAGAATCTAGTACATTTCCTAAAACATCACAAAGAAAAATTGACACTAGTGATCCTAACAACACATAAATCGTGGCACCAGTAGAGATTTGAGTTCATCTCATCCATTTTTTTGCTTCTTGGAGCCAAATAGCTCTTGCTTTTGAGATCAATAGAGAGCTCCAGCTCCTTTCAAGCATTGCAGGCTCCAACAATCTCAACTTTTCAATAACGTGTATTTTTTACTGACCCAGCAATGCATCCTAAAAATTGATGCAAGTGTAAGGCATAAGCAGAGGCTGGCAAGGAACAGGAAAGATGACTAAGTCATTTATGGATTGAAAAAGTCAAACAAATGCAGCTGCACCTGCTCTAGTAGCAAGCCATAAAATCCCAGTACTTTATTCCTGTGACAAAATAGTAATGAGGGAAGAAAATGTCACCAGATTAAGCTGCTACCATAGATGTCACGAGCTGGGGAAAGAGACTGCAAGGGTGATTAACCCACATCCTCGTTATGCTATTAAGTGGTCTTTCTTAAACAACACTTGTTTGTGTTCATGAATTGTATAGACTGTTTTGTTCATTTCCAAGTTCTAAACAACACCACCAGAAATTACATTTCCAACATCATGTTTTCAAGTAGAATTTCTTCTTTTTCTTCCTTTGATAAAGGTTGCTATGAGTTTATGTATGTGTCTGTGCATGCATCCACACATGTATATGTGCATGTCAGTCTGACACAGAAAAAATATAGACAGATTTTTTTCTCTCTATTACTGAATGTTTTCATCATTTTCATACATATGGGACACACAAACACCATACAAAATTATGTAAAACAAGGCAATGTAAAGGAATAGCATATAAAATGAAGTATGATGTGGTGGATAGTCTTATTCTGAGGAAATGAATTTGGTCCAAACTACCAATGGCAGGTGAACACAGAAAAATCCAATGGTGATGCAGCTGGGGACACCCTTGACTACTGGTTTTCCCAGCCAATGCCTCAGCAGATGCAGAGTTTTACACTTTAACATTACAATATGGCTCTGAAACCCAAGAGAAGAGCTATATAGAGGAATCAAAGGCGATTTAAAGGGACACTGATCAATTCTGCTCTCTTCCCATTACATATGGAGGACAGAAGAAGGGAAGAAAAGGGATATTATTCCTTTTTCTCAAATGCTATCACTCTTATTTGTTTATTTCCTCATATAATAAGAATGGCAGTAGGGAAAGAACAGTAGAGAATGATGTTGATATGTGAGAATTCTGCACTGTGTGTCTTCTTCTGGACATATTTAAAAATACCCAAATCAATTTTCATTTAATGTATACATTTAGGAGTCCAAGACTCAATAGCTACTCACAGGATGCATATTTAAGTGCCATAAGAATCTTTCGGTTCTTGCTATTCTCCCATGATTTTATTATTTTTTTTTATTCTTTTTCTTTTATTTTTATTTTTTTTTATTTTGGGGGGGAAAAAAAAAAAAAAGACAACCCTTCCTTGTCAAAGTTAAAATTTTAAAAATTCTAAATAACACTGCTATGTAGAATAGATTTCCGTCGAAGTCAGTAAGAAGTTTTTGGCATTTCCTGTGTCTCCTTTAAAACTATTGAGATGGTAATCTTAACATCATAGCAAAGCTTCTATTTCTTTTAGTATGTCCAGAATTCCATCCTTAATATCTTTGTCCTTCTGTTATTTTGCCTTATATTATAAACAATGTATGTCTCCTGCTGAAGCCTCTGAAGCTAATGTACTATTTAGATAAGTTCATCACAAATCTTTTAATAAATTATATTATCTTGGGATATTTTTGAACATATTTTCACATGTGATCTTAACCAAAATTCTTATATATTTTGATATCAATCCAAGAGATGGGATAGTAAAAAACATTAATCTTTTCTTTACGTTTCATTTTTTTTTTAAGAACAACTATTGTATTCTTTTTTCTCTATTGCTTTGTTTTTTGCTGTTGTGTATACCCACTTAGAGCTTTCTTTGTAACTTCTGGTCCCATTAAAATAGTAAGTACTTTTTCTTCATTAGAAAAAGAGTATGAAGGCAACGGTTTTTACAACTTTATGGGGGAAAATGAAAAAAAAAAAAAAAAAAAAAAAAAGCAAAAAAACAAAAACAACTAACAAAAAAAGTAATCTCTGGGTTTTCCAGAGAAAAATCCTATAAGCCCAACAGGCTTTTTTTTTTTTTTTTTTTTATTATTGGCCATGGGTCATAATCTAAAAAATTGGTATGGAGAACTTTCTTCTCGGGGCAACTTTAAACAGGGCAATAAACAAAAATATTATGAAATGTTACAAAAGTTATTTCCTGACTTTCTTGGTACTAGATTTGGGGCTGGAATAATTTGGCTTGGCTCTGAGAAGAATCCTTTGGTTGGTTTTTGATTAAGTACAGCCCAGCGGACTTATGGTTATGCTGACCGGGGTTTTGGGTGAAAAAGTTTAAACAGGAAACTATTGCTAGAAAAGGGCCAACTTACAACTAAATATTTTACAATTGACCAGCAGAAAGGCATAAATAATTTTTTAATATTTTAAGGGGTAAAAGTGTTTTCTTCAAAACCTTCAGTCCAGATTCATAGAATAAGTCATTTTTCAGAAGTAAATAAAATACAGCATTCAGGATGGCTGAATGGCTTAATTATAGGTGATAAAACTTCAACTAAGGATCTTTTGGATCAGCTCTCTAAGCTATGCATTCTACTGCTGTAGCATACTTTCAAATTGTAAGCATTATTCTATTTATTTTGAAGAGAAATTTCTAAAATTAATTAATTAATTAATGCTGTTGCCCTTGTGCATGCTCTTAGTTACTAAACTGAGGCTTATAGATTTGGAGACTTATGGAGCAGGCTCACACTACCAAGAATGCTTCCTATCAGTGGCATCCCTAACATATGCCCATTTTTCACCTGAAAGAGTTGTTCTGGCTGGTATTTCACCTACCTCTAGTGTTATTTTTTACGAAAATATTATTTTTACTAGCTTTTAAACAAAATTAAATAAAAAGGATAGTCACAGTCTCATTTTCATTATTGTGCAGAACAGACTATTCAGTGAAATGGTGAAATGGTGAGATATGTGGATGTGACATGATTTAATTATAGGACTCATACATCAGTTTGATGGTTGGACATGATGCTCTTGAGGGTCTTTCACAACCAAGATGATTCTATGACAAGTCTTTCCAACAAAATGAAGAGTAAACATTTTCTGATTAAAGTATCAAATATCCTGCAGAAGCCCTTTCTGTGCCATTTACTATTGAAATAAATGCCATTCATATTACTGTTCAAGTATGTTTCTGTCTCAAAAAAGTACATATGTGTGAGTTTAACTTTAAATCCTATTGTTTTTCCAACCTCTAAAGTTAGCAATGTTCAAGTTCTATATAATTACTTTCCATTATTTACAACTAATGAGGTAAAATTTAATAAATACTGTTTTAAAATTGGAAGTAAATAAAATAATACAAAGTAGCAGCCAAAGATAAACTAGCAATAATAATAATCTTTTAATGACAAGCAAATTTCAATTTCTTGAAATGTGATCATTTTCTATGGCTATTTCTTTAAGAAATTCGTTTTATCTGATTTCTCATTAAGTTACTAGAGGAAATTTAGAGTAAAATTAGAAAAAAACAATTGAATTATTAGTAGAGTACCTCCAGATTGTAAAGAATGTAAGTAAAGGAATGAAATACTATCAGTATGCCTAAGAAATAGAAAAGCAAAGCTATCATGTGGGAAAGTGTTCTGTAGTTATTGTGAGGTCAGTTCAATAATAAGAAAGAAGGAAAAAGAGTTTCTCAGAAATTGTTTAAGTCTAAGAGAGACAACACAGTAGAGTTATTGCATCATGAAAACAAAATTACTTCAATTTCAAGACATTTAGAGGAGATACAGAGTTTGTCCTGTTAAGCTCAGAAGAGCTAAGCGTGCTGAAAGTCACAGAATAAATGGGGCCTATAAATATATTTCCCAGTACAGTATAGCCTGTATATAAAACAGTTCATTCTTAATACTGTATGAAATAGTGTAGCTTTTTGTTGTGTTCAGTGAGTGGTAGAATAATATGGAATTGTTAGCTAAACAAATTGTTTTTTTGTGTTAAGGTTCTCGACAAAATTTGATCATTGGGACAGACTGGAAACGTTAAATCAGATTTTTCTTCTTCTCTGTCTGAAGAAAAAAATGAATAAATTTGATGCAAAACTGAGTAGATGTGTTTTTTTTTTCTTCAATCAAAACTGATCAGGTATCACATCTGACCCTAAACAAATACTCCAGAAAGACAGAATATATTTTTAAATTAATAGATGTTGGGCCAAAAAAATCACCCTTGCATTTGTTTTACCAAGCAAATTATTCACGTTTACAAACAGAAATAAAAACTGAAATTGATGATTCCTGCAAATAGATCATTTTCCTTCAGGGTGTTGCAAAGCCTATTGCATTTTTTCAAAATGTCCACTTTACTGCCACAATCAGTAAATCTTTAAAGAACAAATTGAGGGGAAAAAAAAAAAAAAAAAAGCAAAAAAAAAAAAAAGCACTGCTATGAATCTAATGGAAAACCTATTTGTATTGGGAAATGAGTTTTCAAGAGAATGTAAGAGTAGCAGTTCAAACAAGAACACACACCCCCTAACCATCACATGTCGACTATGATCACTTTGTCAATACCACTGCAGCAAAAGTTTCACTGATATCTTCTCCCAGATTATTTCAAACACACTTCATCAAGTGACTCGAGGGCATCATAAGATCGGAGACTTGTGTCAGAATACAAAAAGTTCTAGAAAACAAAACAATTCATAACACACAACAAAGAAACTCAATTTTCCACCTGAAAAAAAAATATCTAATTATCATTATTATGATAACTTAGATGAACATTCTTATTTTCTTCCTGATTTTCCTGATTCACTCAAATGTTGCTTTATAGCTACTTCTTAATTGGAAGAAGAAATAAAAGAGAAGAGAAGAAGTGGACAGAGAGGGTGAAGATAAGGGGCATAGAAGGAATAAAAATATATATATATTAATTGTTTCGAGATTATTCATTTTTTGAGGACTGATTTTTGATTTGTGAATAATGTGCATATGTGAATAATATTTTGCAAGACTCACATTGAATTTGAATTTTGTGTTCTCAGATCCCAAAATCTACTTAAAAGGAGTTAGAAGAATTAAAAAAAAAAAAAAAAAAAAAAAGTAGATCACAAAGTATTGACTAGCCATATAACTCAAGAGAATGTCATGAGGCTGCGAGAAGAAAGGTTCAGGTTGGGTTTCAGGAAAAGGTTTTTCATAGAAGGGCAGCTTGAGATTCCAAAAGGCTCCTAAGGGAAATGATCATGGCATCTAGCTTGCTAGCATTCACAAAGCACAGGGACAGTGCTCTCCATCAAAGGACTTGCTTTTTGTGTGGTCCTGTGTGTCCTGAGTTTCATTTGAAGATCATTAGAGGTTCCATTTTGAGCTGCTCTATAATTCTATGTTTCCTGGATTCAAGGTGGGGTAAGAAGATACTCACTCTGAACAGCCAGGTCCAAGGACAAATCACCTGTTTGGTCTTATTAAATATAAATAAATAATAGAACCAGCTGATTAGTGTTATATAATCTTTTGTGCTCTGACCAGTCCTACACTGAATACAGATATGGCCATATTCTGACACCTGCATATCTCTGGAATCATTATCAATACTCAACACTGATAAAAGGTGGTTTTGATAAGGTAATAGCTGACCTGTCTGTGGACCTTTAATCGTATCCTCTAAAAGCCCAAGACAAAGAGAGTAAAGTACTACAAGATATTATGATTTTCCAAAATTACTTCATTATATTGTCCAGTATTTCTGGCCTAAGGTCTTTGTAAAAGGATGGTAAGTTACTTCTGGATGGTATGGGGAATTGTCCTTTTGTAATTTCTGCTGGATGCCTACATTTTCTATATTAAAATTTAACCTGAGAACTAATTAGGCTCTTATGCGGTTATGGAGATTGAATATCCTTATGTGATCATCAGGACTTAATTCAATATCAAATGAATTACAACTCTGTTCATTCACTAACTTCATAGAAAGATTCAAAAGGATTTTTATATGCTATGGAGAGTCCAGATTGACACTAATGAAAATGGTAGGATTTCATCTCTCCTTGCTTTGACTGCATCTGCCCCTGCTTCAGTCTTCCCTTTGTTTATTTAGCATGTCTCAAGAACAAAAACAAAAACAACAACAAAAAAAAAAGGTTGGAAAATAAATGTCAGACTATGAGATGAAAATTCAATTACTTGAGCTCTCAATCATGTCTACAAGTAAAAGAAAGCAGATCAATAGAATTTGCTGTAATGTGGGCCATTAAGTGTTTCTCCTTCATGCTGTATCTCTATGAAGATTTCTATTTCCCGGAGATATATGTAAGACTTAACCGTATAATATGGAGAAACAACAAGTAGGAGCAAGGTCAATACAACTGAGTCAAGGAACTTTTCTTGCATGACCATGTGTATGGTTGATTCCTGTTTGTTCTTTTTCTTTTCTTTTCTTTTCTTTTCTTTTCTTTTCTTTTCTGCGTTCCTTTTTTCTTTCTTTTCTTTCTTTTCTTTCTTTCTTTTCTTTTCTTTTTCTTTCTTTTTCTTTCTCTCTCTTTCTTTCTTCCTTTTTTTCTCTTCTTTTTTTTTTTCTTTTCTTTTCTTTCTTTTCTTCTTTTTTTCTTTTCTTTTTTTTTTTTTTTATTTTTTTTTTTTTCTTTTTTTTTTTTTTTTTTTTTTTTTTCTTTTTGTTTTTTTTTTTTTCTTTCTTTTTTTGTTTTTTTTTCTTTTGTTTTTTTTTTTTGGGTTTTTCCTTTTGCTTCGGTTCTTTTTTCTTGCTTTGTGATTCTTTTCTTTTCGTTTCTTTTCTTTTTTTTTTTTTTTTTTTTTCTTTCTTTTCTTCTTTTTTTCGTTTTTCTTTCGTTTTTTTTTTTTCTTTTTTTTTTGTTTTCTTCTCCTTCTTCTCTTTTTCGCTCCTCCTTCCCTTTCCCCTTTCTTGTAGCTTTCTCTCCGTCCTTCCACTTCCGCTTCCCTCCCTTGACCCTTCCCTTCCCTTCCCTTCCCTACCCTTCCCTTCCTTCCTTCCCTTCCCTTCCCTTCCCTCCCTTCCATTCCTTCCCTTCCCTTATCCCTTCCCTTCCCCTTCCCTCCCCCTCCCTCCCATCCCTCCATCCATCCCATCCCATCCATCCATCCCATCCACTCCCATCCCATCCTCTTCCTCTGCTCTTTTCTGCTCTTTTCTTCTCTTCTTTCTTCTCTTCTCTCTCCTGCTTCCAGTGAGACTATGGGAGTAAAAGCTGTACACATAAACTGTGGTATTAAGGCTGTACTGTATTTTTATAGCTCCCTTGACATTCTGAGCTCTCAAGGACAAAGAGGCCATCTAGTCTGAAATCCTTTACCATGTAGGCAATAAAGTTTCTCCTAAAGTCTTTGGTGCCAATCCTCCCCCCAAAAAAACGGGGAGAAGAAAAATGACGAAGGAGTGATATGTTAGAATGAAACTCGTGAAAGATGTTGGAGTCTTTGGTCCTTCCAAGACCTCCTTGTGAAGGTCATTTATCCATTTGTTGCCTTAGGTCATGTGCACTAC
The DNA here is from genome assembly GCA_021292215.1 of Lophura nycthemera. Classification (NCBI taxonomy): domain Eukaryota; kingdom Metazoa; phylum Chordata; class Aves; order Galliformes; family Phasianidae; genus Lophura; species Lophura nycthemera. The sequence continues at coordinate 42,306 of JADANK010000640.1, forward strand.
GCAGAATTCCGAAGATACATTTTTTGGGGAAATGTATATGAAAACTATATTTTAAAAAACACTGTTTATTGTGAAGCAGTGCTTTCTGTTTCTGTGTGTGTGTGTGTGTGTGCGCGCGTGCAATACTCAGCACTGGTAACTTGATCCCAGAAGCAGTACAGAACCATTAGCCCATCCCAGTTTAATTAGATTTGAAGAAAAAAAGGTGACCTCTTATTATGCATGACTCAAATGTCATGTTTTCAGAATGCAAGCTAATATGTTCATGAATTAACCTAGTTAATTTGTAACTACTCAGCTGCACATGAAAACTGGTCATATAATACAATATTAATGTATCATACAAGTCATACGAGTCATAAGAATCATATGAGAAACTAAGAACAACCTAGAACTATTGCATGTTTTAGAAAGGTGTGCAGTTTTGATCTTTAAATAATTAAAAAATCAGTTTAGCATCCTTGTAGGTTAATCTAATTGTTAATAATAATTCATCTCAATTAATGTGAAGTAATATTAATATCACTCAAATAGTTGATATTAATTGATGAATATTAAGTGATATTAATTACATTTAATTAAGAACAATTACTATATAATATAGTGGCTAAAACTCATACAGAGGCTTCAGGTTTTATGATTTCTTTACTTTTTTTTTTTTTTTTTTTTTTTTACCCCCAGAAATTTCATCTCAAACTTGAATTAACATCTCCAGTATTTGGAAAATCACATTTATCATGATTCATGTGAATCCCTTGCAAAAGTAAAGGTAGAATATTTTAGAGTGAGTTTTCCATGGAAAACAAAAACAAAAAAAACCTGTACAATTCCTTGAAATTTCCTTCTTGATTCTTTCCAGCGGAACTAGTCATGGTATATTTTTAACTAGCTGCATAAATTTCATATATAAAATTTAAATGCACATTGTTGCTATGTTGCCAGTATGAAGCTTTACTATTAGAAATGAGTTTTCCTGCATGTTTAAAGATACACTAAGTAACTTATCTGGTATATAATCCAATAATTTAAAGCTGGCCAAATAATGCTGCTTGAATACATCATCCAAACAATTTCAACATTTCAATAAAAAATCAATTGTGTAGCAGTTAATCATATTTAATCTTTTATTTCCAGATGTAATAAAACTCAAACTAGAAGTGATCTGCAACTCTACACAAGCTACAAAGCCTTATTTCTACCTCTTTTTTTTTTTTATTTTATTTTTATTTTTATTTTTATTTTTATTTTTATTTTTATATTCATTTTTTTTGTCCTTTGCATATGGCACAGAAATACACTGGGGAAAAAAAAAAAAAAAAAAAAAAAAAGTTTTTGTATTAGATGCAGCATTAGGGTAGGCAAGGGAGTACCATTAAATGCATAATACTAGGTAATACTAAAGTAGGAGAATCACGCAGAATTCCATTCTCTCTTCATTCAAAGGATGTTTACATGACTTCTGATGGAAAATAAATAAATAAATAAATAAATATATAATCTTTGAACAAACCAATCCAAAACTCCTTTTATTTCAAAATGCCCTAAAACTGTCAAAAAGGACCTTGACTGGTATCTGGAATGAGCCATTATCCTGGCAATGGTTTGGTGTATCCCAGGATGGTATATATTATCATATCCCTGGGTAGCAGAAGTTATCATATGCCTTAGTAACACAACTTGCAGATTTTGGATTGTGTTCATGAGAACAGATTTTTCCAAGAAGTAACTTGCCAAAGGCTTGATATAAAAAGTACTTATGCCTAATGTCTGTCATTCCATCTATGCCAGTTCATTCTTCCTGGGCTGGACTGGATCCACCCTGGCACCTGGAATGGAGTAAACAAAGTCACAAGCTACTGAAGACACTGATGTGACCTGTGTTATTTTTCCAGGCAGTCGTCATAAGGGTGGTAACATTATGCACTATGTCATGGTTGACCAGTGGTTTGGGATTGTCTTACATTTTTATTGACCTGTTCATCTGAAAAAGATTTCAACACCATAAAATTTGAATTTGAAATAGTGAAAGAATACAGCTGCCTATAAGACTTTAGTTGATCAATGGATATAAATGCATCCTGAACTTTAGAGCATATATTCACATGCTTTAAAGCACACAGTCACTTAGATACTTAGATAACTTGGATGTAAATACCTGTTTGACATTTCATATCATACCATAACAATGAATTGGAAACCAAAGCAGTTCTATCAAAATGTAGAGAAATTTTATGTTTGAAAGAGAAGAATAGGGAGGGGAGAGGGGTGGAGAAAGGAATTGATAGTAAGATATATAGACAGATCAATCTATTTCAGAGATGTTCAAATTATTTTTATGGTCCATGGGAAGCTTTAATTTTTTTTTTTTTTTTTTTAATGTCCTTCAGAATGGGACATCTTTATGTTCATTGAAATAAACAATCTGTCTGATTTTTTCACTCTACTTTTAAATATACTCTTTCTCCATAAAGACATGAAGGTTTTGGCCTTTTGCTAGAATGTTTTGGTAATGCAAATATAGAAAATAAATAGCATGAAGGAGAGAAGACAAACAACAGCAACAAAACAAACAAAACAGAAACAATAAAAAAAATAAAATAACAACATCAAAACACGTCAGACTATAATAAGATGCTTCTCGTGCAATATGATAGGGTGTTGAAACTAGATGGTCACTGTGATCCTTTTCAACCCAAGCCATTCTATGAGTCAGAGAAAGAACATCACAATTATCTTCCAAATGAGATACGTTCAATTTAGGTTTGATTTTGTCCATGTTTCTTTTTTGACCGTTTATTAAAGAATGAGTGAAGAAAAAAAAAGATAAATCATACTTCCATCATTTTAAAGTAGGATAATATATAGAATTGGAGCCAAACACTGTCAGCCTCAGAACTCTAGAATGATTATGTACATTTTGAAAGGGAAATATAACTAAAATGGAGCAAAATCACGTTGTTTTATCAGTGTCTTCAACACAGCCAGGATTTTGCCAATAATACATAATAAAACCACAGATTAGACCATTGTTCAAGAATAAATCCCATGTGCGTTTGTTGATTCCTTAGAGATTGGTATTCATAATCTCTTGACTTTGTTTCAATAAGGTTGGGGGTTTAGCTCAATATTTTTCCAGCTGGAGAAAAAACCTTTATAAGCAGAACTTGATTGCCTATAACAGACTGCATGTTTTTTACTTACATTATTTCCTTTTCTTCTCTATATTATCAGGAAGAAACAGCAAAATCGTGATGTAATTTTGAGGCTTAATTTGTTTTTCCAAAAAAGTTTTCCCAATCCTTTAACATATAGCCTATTAAATCTAGTATGGATGGTGCAGCTTTTATTTATTTATTTTCCCCAATTGCTCAGACTTCTGATCAAAACAATTCACTACTATTATCCTGGTAATATTTTCCAAGAAACATGTAGATTCCTCAGTAAGTAAAGCCACCTATTTATTTCCATGGAAGCAACAACAACAAAGAGCACAATAACACTAGTTCATAGAGATAATTCACAGCACAAAACCCTATTTTTTAACCCAGACACCACAGCTAACTATGCATTTTCACCATTGATTAAAAAGAGCCTTCATTCTGCACTCATAAAAGTCTGCTCCGGAGGAAGCGACCCACTGTTTCACAGCTGCTGTGAAGGTATCATGGAAAGGAAAATGTTGTCCATACAGTCCATTTTTCATTGGCTCAAACAGATGGAAGTGAGAATGGAAACAAATTGAAATTATGTATGGCAGGAAAATTCAGACAATGGTCTTCACACAGCTGTGGAGTTTTGTTTTATCATGCTGCAAGAGGAAGGTTACTTTCTTCTCTGACTTGACTCTAGAAGTTCAAGTCTTCAGCTTAGTCAGTACTATGTACTATTCCAAAACACAGTGCATATCTCTTTACCCACTGAGGACCATGTCTTGGCTTTATCTTTGATGGGGAATTCATCTGTCTCCACTCCATGGAGTATGGTTGTCACTCTCATCACCAGTAATGATGTGATCCAGTAAAAGGTCACTTTCAGTTTTGTATCGGTTCAGTAAGTCCTGAAAAACCTGTGAATAGTATTCTTTCTATTCCTGTGGGAGCTTTTGTTTGTCCGATCTGGCTCAAAGTTTGCAATATTCCGATGTTGCCATCATTGTTTCTAAAACACTGAAACTGATAATCAGCTCCATACTCAGTTCTTTGATAGTAATCTAATGATTCACATGGATGAGCTGATCAAGATGTTCTTTGTTTCATGATGTGATAGCTGTGCACTGTCATCCAAAACATAGCTTACCTTTCACATCATTGTCACCATTGCTGAAACATACCACCCACAACCTCAGTGTGCTCACACCCACTGTTTGGTCTCCACAAACATTCCGTAAGAGTCGATGAATGCCAATGGCTGTAATTTTGTTCAACTTGGAGGAATTCAGTTCCACATCTTTGCTTCCTACGCACTCCCATGTCAGACACCATTCTGTCAGACTCCCCCTCTTCTGCCATCTGTCACACAGTAACAAACTGTGATGGAATATTTGTGGGAAAGTCCAGTCTCTACTGCCATTCTGCTAACATCTTCCTCTGATGTTATGGATTAACATAATAAAATAGGAGGCATTACTTTTGGAGAGTCCCTATATTTAACCTGTTTTATTTTGTTTTCAAACACTGACCTTCTAGTATATCTGATCTGTTAGGATATACTTGGAATAGTTTAAGGAATGATCTTGCATAGCGTTTTGTCTAATATCTTAGTTCCTTTACATTTCTGCTAATTTATGAGAATCTCTGTTTGAGAGTATATTATTTGTGTTGCTGAAGTAAAAATTGTACTGATTTCTTTGAAATCTTGTGCTTTTCCCATGCATCTTGTTTTTTTAGTTGATTAAACTTCTTAAGTATCTGATTTTATATCAGCATTGTCAAAGTTAGGAGACTTCTAAATCTTCTGGACCTAAATCTTCTGGATCTTTCAGCAAAATGATTAGTAGAAATTGCATAAAAGTACTGATGCCCTTCAGATAACGATTTTCAAAAAGAAAATTTACCTTGGGTGGATTGCTGCAGTACAGAATGATGAGGTCTCAATGTCTTGTCACCATAGTCCTCTGAAATCTCACCTACACTGCAGAAAGTTGCATTTTTACTGATCAAAACAGTGTTGTGTTACTGTCCTTGTTTGGCAAAAGAAAATTCCATACAGAGAAATAAGAACTACAGTGACTCCAAACCATATCAGAGATAGAAACTGTTCTGCAGGGAGTAGATCAATTGTAACTTTTCATTAAACTAGCCTCTCTTAACTTGTGTTTATTTTTCAGGCTTTCAATATTTAGATGGAATATGATTTGTCTTAATGTTGGATATCTGTCCATTAATTATAGTGGTTTGTGTTTGTTTTGGAGAGGACTGTCTGCTTTTTCTTTGCTTGCTTGATTATTATTATTACTATTTTTATAATTGAGAGGCTCTTTTTTTTTTTTTTTTTTTTTTTCAAATTCCAGACTATTTTACCTACATTATATTTCTATTATTTCTTCATGTATTTTCATAAAGTAATATTTTCCACGTTAAAAAAAAAAAAAAAAAAAAGGAGGCTATTCTTTTTTTTTTTTTTTTTGAACTGAGATGCTATTCCCATTTCCCTCTACCATTTGATACCAAAAAATTTTCAATTAAAATTTTATGTGGCAGTAGTTCCCTGGTGAAACGGACTCCAAAAGTGGGATTTATTTCATGTAAAGCCATCTGAATGTTTTATAGGGTGTCTAGATGACTAATCTTCATTAAACATAAATTAACTTTTAGTAGGTTATTGCTAAATTAGACTATGATATATTATGTTCTTATTAAAAGCTTTAAAAATTTCCTTGAAATATTATTGAATTGATAAAGATTTTTACTCCAGATCCAAATGCAAGATACAATGACAACATATCATACTGCATATTTATATACATCACAGTCATCTTCTTTAAAACACCTGACATCTTGTTAGGAGTGATGAAAGCTTTCATTCATCTGTGTTTTTTGTTGTGGTGGTTTTTAGTCTTGTTTGGTTTTGGTTTAAAATGAGAGAGAAAAAGAACTCTAATTAGGAAGCCTGATAAAAAATCTGACCCATTATAGATCAAATAATCTTTCTTTTCAACAACAACTCCTGGTACTAGGTGAATCCACTGGGAACAGGTATCTACAATATTTAAGGTTGATAAATAAATTCATTTGCTATTTTGACAAGCTTCAGGAGGAAGCTTTTTCTTTTTCCCTTTTCACTTTACTTCAACAGGTTTCACAATCCACTGCAAATGTTGACATCTGAAGAAAAAACACTAAAATCTGTACTTCTGCCAAATTTTTGATGAATAGACACTGGTTCTGCAGAGGAAAATGCCTCAGTTAGGCTTTATATGGTTTTATTGAATAGGTTTTGTTTGTTTTTTTGTTTTTCCTTAAAAAAAGAAAAAAAAAAAAAAAAGACCCTTACACAAGATTACTTGCAAATAAATCTGAGGATTTTAGCAGTGGAAATCAAGTCTCAGTCATGTGAACTAAGAAAATAATGCTGTTAGCTGTAGCAACAAGAAACACTTGCTGTCAAACTAGAATGATTATTCCACACTTCCCAGAAAGTCATCTAAAATGTCTTTGAAGAACTTGTACTTTGAGATAAATGGCAGCCAGGGCTATACTTATGAAAGTCTGTGCTTAAAGTCCTCAAATGGAAACCTGTCTATCCTTTACCCAACGGTGTTTTCAAAAGCAGGATAAAGAAAGATGATCAATTAAGAGCAAAGATAATGAGTAGCTGGGTGCATTATTATTTACGTGACATTTAGTTGTATTTGTTTTTCATTAATGACATTTGCTAGTTTAAACATACACAACAAGAAGTCAGTTTTTGAAATCCCCTTTCTTACAAAGAAATTTCCTCTTGCTCATCCCTGTTCAAAAGTGATGAGCATCATTCAGGCTTATGGAATGGAAAACGTGCAAGATTGTATCCCTGTGCTGAATTCTTTCTGTGATGAAATTGTCTGCTTGCTTCTTTGTCGCTCATTGACACTTTGCTGCTGTGAATATCATTTTCCCAGAGTGAAGTCGTACAGAAGACATGGAGATACATTTGGGTTTCAGGGAAATCAAGAATTTCCAAGCTTTCAGCTGAAGCAAAATAAAAATGAAATGAATATTATTATATTTCTATTTGCCATTGCTCTGTAATCTTCTCTGCTACTCATTTATGTTCGCCTGCATTGGAACCACACACTGAAATTAAACCTCAATCAAGAACTATGTGGAATGAGTTTGTCTCCCAGCAAAGGTAGCTAGAAGGATCTTTTTTACATTAGAACACTCGAGTACATCCAGCTATACATCTCACCTCCAAAAATGGAAATTAATTCCTTGATAAATAAATAAACAAACAAATAGATAAATGTTGATGTGTGGTACCATGGGGCCTCAACAGAGAAATGAGAGGCCTTTTATTTTTCAGCCTAGCGCTCCTGCTTTCAATTAAAAATATAAAGCTTGCTCAAACTGAGGAGATGATATTTCAGCCAGGCTGCTCCACTTGAAGTCAGTTTCTAAGCACAGTCTCAGTTGCCTTTAAGCCTCAGGGCACCTTTCTTTGAGGATCACTGGTTGATTTACACAAAACTGCTCATTGCTATAAATCAAAAAGGCAAACTGTATGCTGATTTACCTTAGGCTGTTGTTTACAGGAATCAGGTAGTTTTATCTGGACTAAAATAATCTCTGAAAAGTGAAAAGTGTTGCAAACTCTGGTTTTGTATCTGTGAATAAGGAGTGCAGCACATTAAACTCCTCTTATATGGCTGTATGACAAAGTTATCCCAATCCCCATTTTTATTTTTTCATTTAACAGTCAATAACAATGGAAAGACTATAAGCCATTATGTAACTGTAAGAAGAGGGCTTGAAAATAATAGCAAAAAAGCTGATTGCCTGTAAAATTTGGAACAATGTTTTATTTACGCAGTATAAATATTCCCCTGAAATACAGAAAAGCAGAAAGGAAGAGCAATTTGCCAGTGTATAAGAGCTGAAAATGAAATCAACCATTAACAACAATGAATCCATCCATGAAGAAAAAGTGAATGGGGTGAGGAATCTGTTAGGGATAGGGGAGGCTCATACTCACTTAATTCTTACTGGTCTAAAATTGAGGCATCCAAAGGGCAGCGTAGGCCAACTTTCTGCTCTACAGGCGATAAACCAGGCGAATTGGAAAAGGGTGACTGATCATCCCCTGCCCACCAGTATCAATCTTTCTCTTGATGAATTTGCTGCTCATGAGTTTTGCTGTTCATTTGGAAACTATATTCTTTCTTGACTACAGATTGTGTCTTGAGGCTCGTGTGTAATAACAGGGGGTCGCACGCTTCAGACAGAACAAAATTTAGATAGGTGAGACCATACTTAAATTTTCATTTACAATTAGGTCACAGTTTACATGATTATGTCTATTATTTCCTTTATTTATACTTAATTTAATGACATATTTGACTGGTACATGCCATATTATCTGAAGTTCTCATTACAGCTTTTGAGTTTTCCCCCGGACCCATTGGACATATTCTTTTACGATCGAAAGGGGCATTAAAACCACAGTAATTTGGGGTCAAAAGAGTGCCTAGGATTCTAATCTAACATGCGTAAGCGGTGGTTTTCCTGACAGATCCCAGATCCCTTCTTTGCTAGGAGTTTGGTGATGGAAATGTGCAGCTCTACCTGATAGCAAAAGGAATTTCGGAAGAGAAGAAAGTCTTTTACTTCTTTTACTTCTGATTTGTAGAGCATCCAGTGAGAGCCTGTAGCAAAAACGGGAGAGGAGGAGGTGAAAGTAGGGAGACAGAGGGTAGAGGGAGAAAAAGGCCCGAGCGGTGGAAAGGTGACCATAAGCAAATGCAGTCCAGGGTCGCAGGAAATAGTCAAAGCCCCTTGCCAAAAGCGGCACATTGGGGCATGCCCCGATGTGTTAATAGACGTGCTAAAAGATCCAATGTGGACGAGCGGCCAAACATAAACCGCAGGCTAGATGTTCTAACTCATCCTATTTTTCATAGAGAGTTAAAATGCACATGCATACAAAAAAGGAACAACAAAAAAGAATTGGGCAATCATGAGGCACATTTTTTGGGGGCGCTTAAGTAGTACAAAGGACAGCGATACGGAAGGGAATGGAGGATGGAAATAAAATATAGTATCTCATGGATAAAGCAACATGTAACTGTTGGAGACACATTTTATCCATTAAGAACATTAGGAGAAAGAAGATAGAGTTATACTGATGGAGTAGAATCAACCCACACACACACCTAAAATAAGGCTTTCAGTGAGCACTGCTGGACAGGACTTGTCGCTTTAAGCTAAGTGGAGAATGGTCGGAAAAATTCCGGGGAACATAGCTGAACATAACTAGAGGAATGCTAAATATGCATGTGTTTTTGGATTAACCAAGGTAAAAAACAAACGAAAACAGAAACGAAAACACACAACAAAAAACAACCATAATAACAACAAAAAAAAACCCTCCAGAAATGTAGGTAAAGAGAACAACAACTTGCATGGAGTTGCAAGCTTCCAGAAAGAATGAGCCAGGTCTGTTGCTCTTTCTGGCTTTAGCAGTCCCTCTTTCATTTATCTTCTGAAAGCCAGAGCTTTTACGTGCATGGTCATCTCTAATATCTTATGTAACCCAAGAAAAGGAGTTTCATTCAAGCAGGTTTCAAGCCATGTGTAAACTGATAAGAGTTTACTTGACCACTCACAACCTACGGAAATAACAAAGAAGGCTTGGCTGCTACTGTTAATCAAATGAATTTATTTCCTAATTCCACCTAAAGTCCACAGCACTTCATATTATTCACTGGCTACCTCAGAACAAAGTAATCTGATGCTATCTGTTGCTTGTCCAATAGTCATACATAGACAGCATCTAATTTTCTAAGCATCTGGTTAACAGTATGTGACATAAGAGAAAGCTCCACAACCTACAATCATGTAGAAGTGCATCTCCAGACATTTTGAATAGGTTTCCATGAACAATCTGCACTGGTATTTTTTTGTCCTTTTGTGTCAGCAGCACAGGATATTATGAAGAAAATAATGATCTGATGGGTGTATGGAAATACACAGAAAGTCTGTTAGATGTGGTCAGGTGGCTACATTGATAACTCAGGGTTAGGCTTCATGTTGTATCCTCTTCTTGTCTCTATAGCTGCCTAAACTATTTTTCAGGATTCCTGTGCAGGAAACATTTTTGGTTTCAGGCAGCTTAGAGCAATATTTGTTTATTTCCTTATTTAAATGTAGACCTTTAAGTGACAGATATTTGTTTCATTCAGATTTAGAGAACGGCTTGAAGAAGTGGGAACTGCGTAGATTTCATTTGCTTCAATGTGTGCATCTACATGTTCTCAGATATTTTGCCCAGAAGTTCTTCTGTATCACAGAATATGATAAAGCCCTATATTCTTCAGGCATCCCACATCTTTCTGTATCCAGAAGAGTCTGGGAAAAGTGTGGTAATCCTGAGAGGTATGCAGCATATCTTACCAGTATAAGACAGCCTAAGCTTCCAGTGAATTGCTCATCACAAGAAATTTACAGGAGTGAGTCTGGAGATCTCAGATGAACCAGAACAGAGAAGAAATTTCAGCAGATCACACAGGAACGCAGCCCATGGATCCAGCAACCACTAATTTGTGGTGTTTTTTGTGTTTTTATTAATCATAGGCAGAGAAACATTTAGAAGCAAACGAGAGAAGTAAGAAAATAGTGAGAAATAAGTACGATGAAATGGCCTAAAATACCAAGGCTAATCAGATTTCTTCAGCCTCAAGGAAAAGCTGTGGAGATTTAAGAGCTTACTTCAATCCAGGACAGAGTTAAGCTCTTAACCTCTCAAGCAAATCTTTCCCCTAACACTCTAGAGCCCCCCAAAAAACATAGATGGACCTTTCAGTTCCCTCAAATAGGATCTGCCTTTCCTTTTTCAATATTTGTTAAGATGAATACGGTTCTTTACAATGCTCCAGCAGTGGTGAAGGGGCACATTTGTCAAACAGCAGATCCTGAGCTTCAAGCCTATCTGGATAGACAACAATTGTAGCTGCTGTTTAACGTATCTATTATGGTTGTGCCTAAATGGCTTAGCCAGCCTGGGACTCTGTCAAGGTCAGCGCTGTATATACTAAAGCACAAATAATTAGTCCAGGGCAGGGATTACAATCATTTACAAACACTAGGTAAAGTTAGGGGATAAAGGAATTAGATGACTTTGATAATAGTGTTACATGTGTGCGTATCCAACTGAGTGACTCCTCAGAACTGCAAAATACACTAACAGAGTAAAACCTGCATCCATGAAGGCTAGATAATATCTTTCCACTTAGTGATTGTGAGATCCAAACTATATAATAGTCAATCATACAGCCACCACAGCTAATGATGAAAATTTCCTATAATGCAATGCAACCTCCAGTCATCAGTAGGACTGCGCGTAGCAACATTATGTCGTGAGCCTACAGTGCTTAGCACAATAGGGTGCCGCTCCACAGAGGGACAACTGACAACAGTATTATTGGCAATTAGTTATTCCATAGTGGCTGAAATAATTTCCTTATCCTGTGTAAGATCATAAGCATGTTACTCTAGCAATGGTGGTGGCAATGAGAGAACACTAGACATTGGTGTTAGAACACACAAGTTTTTTAAAATTATGGATGAAATACCTAGCTTGAATTCAGTCTACATTCAGCCAAGCCAAGGACGTCACATTCAACGCATAATAGAAAATATATTTACCACTACAAGAATGGAATTCAAATCATTCAGTATGTAGCCCTAATAATAAACCTATATGACTAGGGGCTGCTTCTTCAACATTATTTCCACCTAATTTATAATCAAGATGTTCAATTAATAATTTCAGCATTTTACTCAGTGTTAAGTCAGCTGAAAAGCATGTGATTTTTTTTCCACTTCTAATTTTTCACAATGCTGAGGAATGCATAATAAGCCAGCAGAACAAGGATGCCAGGAAAGCAACAATTATTAACAGAGTAATGGGAAAAAGAAAAGGTTCAAAAAGAAAAGCTGGAAAGTTGATTGAGTTTCACAGAAAATGTAAATGCGCTAAATGGTTCCATAATAAAAGGCAGCAAAGTCTACAGTGCATTTCCATGCATATTAGAGCCTCCTTGTGAATGACAGCTTAGATGAGAACTTTCCTAGCAAAGTAGTGATGCACTTCTCTCATATTCTCATAAACTTGCACCTTTACACAGGTGCAACTACACAAAACCAGAAGTAGTTGCACAAGATGCAGAGATGCAGCTAAATTGTGGCAAACCATTCCTTCTTTGCAGAGAGCAGCGTGGTTTTTTGAACTGCTGAGGATTTTCTTACCAAACAGATTCTGTATCAATTCAAATATGACATAAGAGGTGGTATCTTCTAGTTCAACTTTCATCAGCAGTCTGCAAAGTCAAGCCAGGTAATATCGCTTGAGAAACCATTGCAGATCTTTCCTTGTTGTCTATATGCGTTTTGTTTGTTATTTTGTTTGTTTGTTACAATAACGGTAATTGACATTGCTTGACCTTGAAATGGATGAATGTATGGAATATGCTGGTAGCTGGTAACAAAATTCAAACCCCTGTGTCCAGAAGCTATTCTTGTACTTGTTAGAAAGGCACAAGACTGAATGGGTACCAAACTAGCTACAGTATCATCGATATATGCTTTTCTCAAAAAGAAAGGGAACACTTACATGAAGTAATGTTACTTGGGAGGTATTAGTCTTATGGCATTGGTCAGATACAACTACATAGAGTCTATTCGTCATTAGAGCTAACAATATAAGGAATAGCTAAATGGAAACTATTGGCAAAGATTTTAGCCACATATTTACAGCTGGATCTGGATACTGAAATTCTTCTACTCAATTGCCTTAACTTTTTTTTTAGGCTAGAAGGGAAGAAAATGGGATGTAGCCTGCAAAACTTGAAAACTAATCTTGAAATATTTTGCTGTGTGTCTTAAATTACTTAATTGCTGGCAGTTTGATTAGAAAATATTCTATTTGTGTAAAAATTTGTAACCAAGGCTTTGCTGCTTTCCCTTCTTAAGCAGGATTTCACTATTTAGTACCATCATTGAAGAGTTTTTTAAATTAATATTCATTTTTTTTTGTTGATTGTAAAGTGCCTCACTGAGCTGCATCTGTAACATCTAAATGCTTTGTCATCACAAAAAGCTCTCAGAAATTTTAAGTATTTCATTCTTGTTTTCTGTAGAGAGGCAGGTTATTTGCTTTGCAGCAATATAGCACTGACAAATTTAGAAATACTTGTCCACAAATCTCTCATATTTATTTATTTAATTTCTAACATAGTCCTGCACTCCTACTGTGATATAAGCCATTGAAGGCGTGCTAAGATGTTATAAAGTAAATCTTTACATCGGAAGATTTAAAAAAACAGATTAATTAGAACTGAATAATGAGGGACACTCACTGCTGATAAAAGCTTTGTGGTGTTTCACACCTCAAGTTTAGACTTGAATACATCTATTTTTATCACTACTTTTTATCAGAGAGTATTATTTATTATTTATGTCAATTGCCTTAATCTGGGGTCCTTGAAGGTATATTTCTTTTCTTATGTCCTGTAGGTTGGGTTTAAGGCCTACTAATGGCTGACTGAAGTATTTTAGTCTGTATCACAGATCGGGTGCCTGTTGCGCGCATGTCCTAGCTCCTTCATTCAACACAGTGCACGTTAGGATGCAATTTGGTAGCAGTTTAACCAACGAAGGTTCCCTCTCAAGGCTCATGCCGGAGACCTCACTTTTATTTTAACTAGAATTGAGCGTTTCCTAAGCCATCTAGTCAAGAATCACCGGGGCCACTAAAAACATATTGATCCATTATTTCTAGTCTCCATCGGAAAATCAGAGAGCACACCCAGAAAAAGTTCCTAACTAAGTGTCTATACAGCCATATTTGGGAGGTCCACAGCTGCAGGTCTGCTCCACCGGTTGTTCATAGCTCTTTAGACCCTGACATCCTAATTGGAATGATATGACATGCTACTCAGATATGACAGAGGTCCGCAATGTCCTTTTGGGTACTTCATCACCATGCACATGGGGGATGGAGGTCGCGTGGCGGGCGCCTAGCTGCTGCTAATCCAACAAGTCTTCATGACTGGCATGTCAGATCCCACTGTGGAAACAGTATACCAATGGACAGATCCTAAGTAAAGGCAGAGCAGGCAAGTGTGGCAGGTTGGGCTCTCCATCCTGTAGAAATGTGCTTACTCTCTCTCTCCATGATCTCATTGGGGGGTTGGTGGTCTGGAAACTGTCGGAATAAATTGGCCCTCACACCGTCCACATCACGACACACACACACATCCGTCCATAAAAAAAAAGCATAGGAAAAAGGACAGCAGGCCGAGTTGAGTACGCCAAAGCACGGGAGATAAAGGGGCCGCAGAGAGCGTAGGATGATCCCTCTCTGAATTCATTCAAAGCCAGGCTAAGTGGGCTTGGGGAGCAATGTCTAATGAAGGTGTCCCTGCCCATGGCAAGAGGGGTGGAACTAAATGATTTTTAAGAAATACTTCAACCATTCCGAGAGTCTATCCATTGTATTCATGATTCTACAGTTTCTTTAGTTTTACAAGCTGCTTTTTTAGAAAACGTTTTTTGGCCTCATGATCCAGCTTCACTGCCATGGTGCTACTTATTGTAAACACTCAAACATTCAAGTTTCTCTTAGAGCTAATACATAGGTAGTTGACATATTTCTCTGACACTCATCACATATTCTCCCCATTATCGTTCATCTAGCAAAAATTTCTAGAAAAGCCTTATTGCTCCCACAGGAGGAGGACATCATATTATCTAGGAACTTGTTCTTTCCCTATGAAACTCACTCAGCAAGAAGACAATCTTCTTCAGTAAAAGGAGAATTTTAATGGAAGCAGCCTATGAATAGATTTGACATGAAAATATCGCCCATTTGCTGGCTTCACTAATCGATTTAAAGTTGGGTTGGAGGCTTTATCCTGTCAAAGCATTCCTAAATACTGCCCATGATTTCTTTTTAATAAGATGCACTGAAAATGTCCTACCACCCTAGAATATTATATTGACACCACTAAGATCTGGAGAAGGGAAATGTAGAGGGTTAATTTCAAGCTGCTGTCGTGAGTGGCATTAAACATCAAAAGTGCTTTAAATTAACTTTTCTCTCAGAAGAAATATTTAACAATTGCCGATGTGATGTATGCCTTGACATTTTGAAGGATTATTCAAAATCTTTTTGTGTTTAGCATAATGACTTTCAAAGCACTTACTACTCTGTGCCAGTCAAATGCAGCACTTTGATTCATCACCATGGAGGTATTAATAATTAAATGGGTTAAGATAATGGTAAGGTTGTATGGAAGCCACAAAAAAAGTTGAGCTGAGGACCTGCTATTTCCCAAACTCACCTTGATGTCCCTGTTGCTATTACAATCACACTGGGAAAAAAAAAAATATATATATATATATATATAAATCCTCATTTAAAAGCACATATATATATTTGTTAGTTTGTTTTTGTGGAGCACTTGTTGCATACAATGTTATGTGCCTACTAGGGGTGGTCTTTCACTCTAAACTTCAGAGGCTGATTTTGTTTTTCCCCCCCCCCCCAATAGTGTCACCGAGGCATGAGATGTGTGAATCTCGATCGTAGAACTGAAGGGGGCGAAATTAGTTTATAATACAAAACTGCCACTATGTTTGTAATTTCTCCCACAATGTGGTGTGTCCTGCTCGTGGCAAACCATTCTACTCGACAGTTTCTAACTTTTCGTGGTCCCAGTTTTATAGGAGGGGGATGAGGTTCTTAGAAGAGCTGTATACATGCGTGAAGATTAAGAAAAACTAACATTTCAATGTTGGGTCCAACCAGTTTATATAATCCTAACCAGGGAACGGAAGGGAAGGAGGGCGAGAGAAAAATAGGAAAGAAAAGCAATAATCGGTAAACGGAGAGTCACCACCAGGGAGCCAGCAACCGATCCCGTTGCACTACGTTTTGAAGTCCAAGGCAGAGCAGCAGGAGAGAGAGCAAGCAGCATGGCCGGCCTTGGGGCGCAAGCAGGTATCAGGAGGCAGTCGGCAGAGCCAATCGGGAAAGCAGTAGGACTGCCAGACAGGCAGCAGGAGAGTCCACCCAGCAAGCAGGAATTTCCGTAGGTTGAGGAATCTGAGTGCAGACCTTTAGTTTCTTCGTCAGCATTGTGGTTAGAGCGCAGAGCAGTGCCAGAGGAGAGGGACAGTACATGAGCTTACATGTTCAAAACTATCTTCCTTGTTTCATGAAGGAGCCGGTATGGCCAGAAAACACTCTACCTCTGATTGAGTCCCCATTTATCCTTCTCTCTTCTGCTTACGTGACATTAGCTTGCTGACAAAAATGAAACCCTGGGTTGCTTGAAGCAAGAGGCATGTGAGTAACCCCACCTGAATGCCATTTCCTTGGAGATAAGTCCACACAAAGAACGCGCTTCAAAGGCTATAAGCTGCCAGCTTATCTCCTCTTTTTCATTACTCGTGTCCATGTCCACCTGGTGTCCCTCAGGCAAAGATTCTCAACCCCTGCCCAGGACTAGTTTGGACTTGTTCGTCTGTGTCCCCAGCAAGCTTTGAGACAACGATGTAAAAGAATAATGTCTTACAAACTTGCATTATGACTTCAGTATAAATTGAGTTTTCTTATTAGGAAAACAAAAAGAAAAACAAAACAACAATAGCAGCAACAAAAAACCTGCCTTGCCATTATTTTAGTCCCAGCAGAAAACCAAGTCCAGGTCCCTACTGTGCCAGGCACAGAACATCTCTATTCTCCAGAACTTCTCCAATAACCCTTTATCCGAAAAGAGAAATGAATGAAAAGATGGAGGAAAGTAACAATGTTTGACACCTTACAGGATCACATAATTATTTTGGAATTAATTGAGAACCAAACCAGACTTCTTCATTCAATTGGGTAGTGGGAAGAAACTTAATCTTTGTCTGGGAATATAAAAATCTTTATTTTTGCAGAGAGAGGGCTCCAAGCTCAGAAGCTTTATGAAGAAAAGAATTCACTCAGGATAGACAACAGCAAGGAATATTATTTAGACCTGACATTATTTCCAGTTTCATTTTCTAGTCTGAGGGTAGAAGGAAGATGATGGTGTCAAGTGAGTCATTCTGAATTCCCCAAAGAGTAAAATTAAGCTCAGAATATTTCATTTGAAAGATGGGTTAACCTCAAGTGAAGTGAAAATGAAAAGACTACCACCAGAGTACTGCTGACAGAAATGAAACCCAGATGCATCAGAAATCCCAGAGATTCATCTGCCCAAATGGAAAGATTGATATCATTTTATTTACAAACAAAGGAGGAGGAAGAGGGGAAGCTGATCTTTTAAGTCATTATTTTGCAAGTTGAAATAGACTTTAAAAAAGCAGAAAAAATACTTTTTTTTTTTTTTTTGATACCTCGCAAGTTATGAACAAATGAGCATGCTTCTAATTGCACTTTTTGGTTAAAAGCCAAAACAACAACCACTTCCTTTTGCTAAACCCCTAGGATAAAATCTACTCGGTATTCACTTGCCAAAACACTTTAGAAAAAAACAACAAAATAAATTTAAATCCATGGGGGAAAGGAGTGGAGAGAGCAAGTATTCAAAGAGTTTATAACAAATAAAATAGAAAAATAAGTAATTTTGCAAGTTCTTCTAAGTATCAAACAATTGATCCATGGTGCATAGATTGTTGAGATATTCATTTGCTTATGGGATGATGTGACAAATATCAGGATAAAAGAATGACACCCAGTTTGACTGAATTGCTGTGCATGCTATCCTCCTCTGTGCAACCGTCCTAAGGTTTTATTTAACAAGAGAGAACTATCCCACACTCAGCTTTGCAGACCATGGACTGAAAGCAATAGAGAACTGCACAT
The DNA here is from genome assembly GCA_021292215.1 of Lophura nycthemera. NCBI lineage: Eukaryota > Metazoa > Chordata > Aves > Galliformes > Phasianidae > Lophura > Lophura nycthemera. Next base: position 60,357 of record JADANK010000640.1, read on the forward strand.
TCATGGAGGCATTTCATTGTGCTCTGTATCAACCTGCATGAATATTACCACTTTCTCAAATTTGTCATAAAATTTTATGCTCAGATTCAGACCTGAATATTGTATTGTCAGTCCCTCAGCTGGGCTGAGTAAGAAACCCAAACAAAGGGGCCACAAAGTTACTGAAATAACCTTTTTACCCAGACTGACCTCCCAAGGAGAGGCAAAGCTGATCAGAATCTCCAAATTTTGAAGTCCCCCAAGGACCTGAGGAAAGAAGTTGGTGTCATGGGTGCAAGTGTGCCTAGTTTGATGAACATTTTGAGCAGGTGATTAAGTAACATGAGGAAATCCCCAGGCTGAGATTATCCACCAATTAGAGAGAGAGAGATAAATGAATGGTATTGTCTGGTGGTATTGTCTGGTGGCATGGGCAAATCAACAGCCCTGTCTTATGTCCCTGCAAGGACAAGTTTCCAACATTGAAGAGACAGATGACAAAAACACAGAAGATGAGGGAGGCTGGACTATTGTATCTTCTCAAAGCAGAGGAAACCTTCCTCTTGTCCTTGAAGTCCTCCATCAACACATATCAAGCTCTGAAGATGGAAAGAGATGGGAGTATGAATAGTGGTTCAGAACTGGAAAGGAATAACCATGTTAAGACGGTCCAACCAAAGACCCAAGTCAGAATCCGTACCAACAAAAAAAAGTGAAGAGTGTTATTAGTAGGGGCTCCACACTTTAGAGGCACTAACATATCTGGTTGCTTCCCAGATATTCTTTCTAGAGAGGTTTAGTGCATGCTGGGGATCCCCATTCAGGACATCAGGAGGAGGATACCAGGTATGATAAAGCTGGAGGTCTACTATCCACTCCTGCTCTTTCAAGCTGGGTCAAAAGAAACTGCAACTAAATATTACAAAATATCCAAAATGGACTTTATGTCCCTTTGGAAGATATTGAAGGGACTGGAACACAGTGTTCTCCTCAATCTGGTGGCCTTCTATGATGGAATGACAGCACTGTGGGATAAAGAAAGGATAAATGCTATGATCTAGATGGACTTGTGTAAGGCTGTTGATATGTTCCCACAGTGAATAAAGAATTTATTGGATGGTCATAGCCAGAGAGTTGTGGTCAGTGGGTCCAGGTAGAGACCCATCATGAGTGATGTCCTGCATTTTACAAGTGGTGTCCCCCAGGGGGTTGGTACTGGGTCCCATCTTGTTTAATAACTTTATTGATGACCTAGATGACGGGTTTGAGTGTACCCTCAGTACATTTGCAGATGACACCAAGCTGGGAGGTAGTGTCGATCTGCCTGAGGATAGGGAGGTGCTTCAGAGAGATCTAGATAAGCTGGATCACTGGGCTGAGGTGAATGGGATGAGGTTCAACAAGACTAAGTGCCAGGTTTTGCACTTTGGCCACAATAACCCCATGCAGCGCTATAGGCTTGGGGATGAGTGCTCGATGACTATGAAGTGGAAAGGAATCTGGGGGTGCTGGTCAATGCTTGGCTGAACATGAGCCGATAGTATTTCCAGGTGGCCAATGGCATCCTGGACTGCATTAGAAATAATGTAGCCAGCAGGAGTAGGGAGGTAATCATCCTCCTGTACTCAGCACTGGGGAGGCTGTACCTCGAGTATTGTGTTCAGTTTTGGACCACTCACTACAAGAAAGACAGGAGGGCCCTGGAACGTGTCCAGAGAAAGGCAACAAAACTGGTGAGGGGTCTGGAACACAAGTCTGGTGAGGAATGGCTGAAGGAGCTGGGATTGTTTAGTCTGGAAAAGAGGAGGCTTAGGGGAAACCTCATTGCACTCTACAACTTCCTGAAGGAAGGTTGTGCATAGGGGGTTTGGCCTTCCCTCAGGCAACAAACAGGACCCGGGGAAATGGCCACAAGTTGTACCAGAGGAGGTTTACGTTAGACATAAGGAAGAACTTTTTTTCTCAGAGAGTTGACAGGCACTGGAATGGCTGCCCAGGGAGGTGGTGGAGTTGCCGTCCCTGGCAGTGTTCAAGAGGTGTCTGGATGAAGAGCTACAAAAAATGGTTTAGTAGCTTGTGGTAGCAATGGTAATGGTAGGGCAGTTGGACTAGATGATCTTGTAGGTTCTTTCTAACCTCGTGATTTGATTATTCTATAATTGTATGATTTGTCAGTCTTGGGACACGTGCTCTTCACCATCTTTATCAATGACATAGACAATTGAGTGAACCCTCAGCAACTTTGCAAATGACACCAAACTGGCTGGTGCAATTGATAAATCAAAAGGAAGGGTTGTCATCCAGATAGACCAGGGCAAGCTTGAAAAGTGGGCCCACATTAACCTAATGAGGTTTACCAAGGCCAAGTGTAGGCTGCTAAACTTGGGCTGAAGATATCCCAAGTATATGTTCTTCCAGACTGGAAGAATTTGACCACTGCACTGTGGAGATGGACCTGAGGGCTCTGGTGGATAGAAATCTGGACGTAAGCCAGTAGTGTGTGCTTGTGGCCTGGAAGGCCAGCAGTATCCTGGGCTGCTTCAGAAGAAAGGTGGCCAGCAGGGAAGGGTATTTTTCCTTCTTCCCCCCGTGAGGCCCATTGAGCCTGGTTCATTTGGTTCCTAGGCAAAGGGATCATAGGGCAAGGGTCAGGTGGAAAAAATTGGGGCCCCCTTAAAAAAGGTTAGGGATTGGGCTTGTTCAACAGAGAAGAGGGTTCAGGGAGATCTCAGGCTTCCAGACCCGAGGAATTTTAAAGAAGGGCCAATTTTTTCAAAATTTAGGTGATAAGGACCAAAGGGAAATGGCCAAACTAAAAAGGAAAGTTTAGGTCAGATTTTAGGAAGAAATTCTTTTATCAGGGGGTGGTGTGGCGCTGACACAGGTTGCCCAGAGTTGCGGTTGCCTCATTCCTGGTGGCATTCAGGGCCAGACTGGATGGAGCCCTCGGCATTCTGATGTAATGGTTGGCAACCTTGTCCGTGACAGACAGATGGTCTGGAACTAGATTATGTTTAGGACTCCTCCTAAGCTAAGCTGTTCTATGATTCTGTGATTCTATAATATATGCTGTTTACTCAGTTCCTTATAGAAATTTATACTGAACAAGTACAACTTTCCTTCAGGACTCCAACTTCAAACACATTGCTAGTCAATAAGGACAGTAACACTGAAGTCATATTGTCATAAAATTCCATAAATTGGTCTGAAGTACCTTTGTTCTATTACCGTCATTGCTCTGAAGATTGGTATTTCAAAAACTATGATTACCTTGTTGGTAACCAGCATGGCTTCACCAAGGGAAAGTCATGCCTGATAAATCTGGTGGCCTTTTATGATGAAATTACAGTATCAGTGGATAAAGCAAGAGGAACTGATGTCATGACCCTGGACTTGTGTAAAGCATTTGACTCTGTCCCACATGACAATCTGGATTTGATGGATGGACCATGGTAAGGAATTGGCTGGATAGTTGTATTCAGGGAGTTCCAGTCAATGGCTCAGTGACCAAGTGGAGACTGAAGATGAGTGAGATTCCTTAAGGACCAGTGTTGGGACCAGTGCTATTTAACATCTTTGTAGGTGACATGGACAGTGGGATCAAATGCACCCTCAGCAAGTTTGCAAAAGACACTAAGCCAACCAAGCGGTGCAATTGACATTCTAGAGGGAAGGGATGCTGTTCGAAGGGACCAGGACAGCCTTGAGAGGTGGGCCCATGCCAACCTCATGAGGTTCAACAAGGCCAAGTGCCAGGTCCTGCGTCTGGATCAGCACAATCCCAAGCTTAAAAGCAGCCATGAGGGGAAAGATTTGGGAGTACTGGTTGATGACAGATTCAACATCAGCTGGCATTATGAACTTGCAACCCAGAAATCTAATCGTATAATGGATTGCATCAAGAGAAGCAGGAGTTGAGGGAGGTGCTCTGCTTTTGTGAGATCGCACCTGGAGTACTGTGCCCAGTTCTGGTGCCCCAGACTTAAGAAAGACGTGAAGTTGTTGGAGCAGATCAGAGGAGGGCCACAAAGACCAGAAGGCTGGAACATTTTCCTTAAGAGGATAGGCTGAGAGAGATGGCGCTATTCAGCCTGGAGAAGAGAACACTCTGAAGAGACCTTATAGTGGTCTTCCAGTACCTGAAGAGAGCCTACAGGAGAGATAGAGAGGGACTTTTTATAAGGGCAGGTAGTGACAGAAAGAGGGGGTTTTAAACAAGGAGTAGATTTAGACTAGACATGAGGAAAAAATTCTTTACTGTGATGATGGTGAGACATTGGAATAGTTGTCCAGTGAGACTGGAAACATTTAAATCCATGCTGGACTGGGCTTTGAGCAACCTGGTCTAGTGGAAGGTGTCCCTGCCTATAGCAAGGGGTTTGGGACTTGATCATCTTACAGTCCCTTCCAACCCAAACCATTCTATGATTCTATTCTACAATTCTAAAAATATCTTTTGACATTATCAGCAAGGAATCCAAGGGCTGCATGCATCACGTCTTATTGTAACAACAAAGAATATCCATTCATTCCAGAAGGAGAGTAAATATGTCTCCTTGCCTCTCTCTTTCAGACTAATACCTCACTGCTTTCCGTAAAGTTAAAAGATAACATTTACAGTATATATTTTAATTCCACACTTTGCTCATATCTTCCATTTTATCCTATTCATTTGACTTATTAGAACCTTTCAGACAGCTGTGTTAATTTGGAAAAAGAAGAACAGCTGCTGGATTTGAAGACATATGTTCATTTTCAACTGCTGCAAGTTGCTGTGAAAGCTTAGCTAGCTGCCCCCAGGGCTCATTAGTCCCTCAAGGAAGTCTCCAAAACAGAAAAAGATGAATGTAGGAATAATAAAAAAGAGTTGTTATTTCCCCTTTGCATCTCCCACAATCAGCATCCACAATTTTCACAGCATTGCTTATTTATCTGAAGGATCTTCTGCATTCATTTCCTCATATTTTCTTTGCTCATTTTAGAAGCATATCCTCAAAAACAGATTTTAGGGGAAAAAAATAGAGTATAAGTATACTCTAAACTACTCTAAACTACTATTAGGAATGAATATTTGCGAGAGGAAAATCCCTGTTTTCATCTAATTATACAAAAATTCTTCAGCATCCATCCTGAGATAGGAAAAATGACTACTTGCCCACTTATTGAAATCTTTCCTCATAATCATCTAATCTTACTTCGTGAAATCTTGTCACAATGATTGTCTGTATGAATGGCATTATTTCCTTCTACTGCAAAAATTAGCTCTGTAAAACGAAAATCTAGTGAGCAACCTTGCTGAAAGACAATAGAAAAATAACAACTTTTAATGGAAAATGATATTAACACTAGAAAGCTACTTCAATTCAAAATTTGTCACTAAGGCCTGCTCTAATCACGTAATGTTTAGCTCATTTTACAGGACAGTTTTATCTTTGCAGTATGCTAGCCAGTTTTTAATTATTATTTCTAGGGTTTTTTTGTTTGTTTGTTTGTTTTGTTTTGCTTTGTTTTATTTTGTTTTGTTTTGTTTTTTCACTTCCCGTAATATTCCCTTTCTATCTGGAAATACAAACAGCTCTTTCGTCTTTGTTTTTGCTGATGTCTAAGAAGTCATCACAGCACATCATGTTTCCCTAGAGCTTCTTTTGATTATGTTACATATGGACTAAATTTACAGTGGATGAGTTTTAGGTGCATATTTATGTGTGGTGAAGTACAATCAGTAATAAAAGAAACTACATTAAGATTATCAATCCTTTGAGAAAAATACATTGCAATTACAGCTAAGTGTTTTGCCTTTTTACTTATCGTTCCATAACTATTTATTTTTTCTATTTTGATAATGTTTTCACTCTGCTTGGGATTTGTGCTACTATTAGTTAAGTATAAATCAAGACCAAATAAAACAAATAAGATAGTAGGAACACATATTTTTCATTTCACTGTTTTCAAATGTAAATGTCAAATATTTTATTCCCCTTTCCATTGCTTTTTCCCCAAATCTCTTTCAGTTCTTCATGTTGCGGCAAATATTTTGTGGCTAATTCATCTATTTTGTTAGAGTCAGGGCAGCTCACGTGTCTGTACATATCCTGGAACAATAGTCATTACATTTTTTGCATGGAGTTTAATTAATAATAATAATAATAATAATAATAATAATAATAATAATAATAATAATAATAAAATGAAAGAGAAACCTTGATGACTTAGAAAGTAGCATTTGTGTTCCTGGCTCCAGGTAATTTTGCTAAGACCTGGAAATGAAAAGTTATAAGATAAGGAGAAGATTCCTAAACAGAATCAACAGTATATTTTCACATTTTTAAAACATCATTTTACTGGGTAAATCTTAAAACTTTATATTTTAATATGTGCCATTTAGGATATTATACAATTTCCTTTATTTTATCTAACTTAAAAATATTGAATTATCTAAAATACATAAATTATTCTCTCTAGTTCTTCTCTGAATCTGCAATCTCTATGAGTACCTTTGTACTGTTAACACTGAGATATTTCAAGCTAGTTTTAAGGATTTATAAAACTTTCCAGGTCCAACTTAGCCATTAACATATTCAATTTCTTCTTTTTCTTTCACTTTAAAACCAACCAACTCATTCAGTATGAGATCAAGGATACATTTGAAAGAAGAAAACCAATTCCTATAAAATGTTTTCAGTCTATCTTTCCTGCAGTATTCCAAATGAAAACATCTTGTTTTGGGATGGTAACAGGGGAAGATGCTTTGCATTGATGTTATTCCACCTATTTGTTGATCCACTGTCTACAAATACATCTCTTACCTTACATTTTGCAACTTTTTGGGGGAAGACCAGTCATTTAGTTTGTGTTTTTATAGCATGCAGAATAAAAAAGAACCTTGTTAATATTTGATGTTCCTCAGTAATGAAGAATTAATATAGCTTTGTATTTTTGCAATTCATAACTGAAGACATACCTTTGAGATGAACCATACAGTGACAACTCAAACTATTTTTGGAAAAGGAACGGTCTCCAAAAAATAGGGGGAGATTAAAAAAACTAAAAGAGATTGTTTATTACTCTTCCAGAAAATTGCGTTGTTTTAAGAATTAAAGGTATTGTTTGGGATTAACTCACAAGCCTAAAGCAAAGATGTGTGAAGGTAAATTTAACACAGAGGTGATGTGTTCATTTTCTGGGGAAAGAGATAGAAATGATGGTTGTCATTTTCACCTTATCTTCTTTGACAGAGAAAACGTTCAGCAATTATGGCCCGATGGAAAAAAAAAAAAAAAAAAAAAGAGAGAGAGAGAAAGAAAAAGAAAAAAAGAAAAAGAAAAAAAAAAAAAGATTAAGAAAAAAGAAAAAGAAAAAGAAAAAGAAAAAGAAAAAGAAAAAAAAAAAGAAAAAAAAAAAGAAAAAGAAAAAGAAAAAGAAAAGAAAAAGAAAAAGAAAAAAGAAAAAGGATAATTTAAAAACCAGACAAAAAGAATATGAAAAGAGCACCTCAGTGCATTTTCTTCTAATGATATAAATTTCAATTAACTGAATTGATAAATTAAGCTATAAAGCAATGCAAACATGCAGAAGAAAAATTCAAATAATTTTTTTCTTCATGCTTCCAATTCTTTATAGTACATTACATCAGTTAATGGCAATTTGTATAATTTGTGTAATGACATAAATTGCCATAAACTCTCACAGTGAAGTGTTGTAAAAATGATAAATCAGGGGTAAAGTATGGAGGATTAGATTCGTAGCTGCTGTGAATTCCATTACAGTTATTACACATACTCCAGTTTACACCTGCTCACCTCTAAACTTAGTCAGGGAGAGTACAAAGGGAGAAGCTATCACATGTAAATCATAATAAGTCAGAGGTGAGTATGAGTAAGTCACTGGTTATCCAAGATGTGACAACGTGATTACTGATAGCATAATTTGTGACTGCTTAGAACAGGACTGGGCGTTTGTTTGCCTAACACATAGTGGTTTCTGGTGTGAGTTTATCTGGAAGTGATATTTAAAAACACAACTAGGGCCTGGTTTCAGTACATCTCAGTGTTCACACTGCATATTGAGTGCACTGTTGAGCAGAAGGAAGCACAGCAACAAACTGTCATTTCATGTCTTTCTGAGCTTGCACCAACCTCTAGAGTACTATCAGTCTTCTAAGTCAGTGCTATCTCCCAGGCATTTCAGCCTGTCCCTGAACGCTGAAAAGTCAACCTGTTCCACCTTCTAAGTTTGTGTCACCACCATTAGACAAAGCAAGAGCTGGAGACTTAATCAAAACCAACTTCACAGACTGTTTTTAATGTTTAAAAAAAAAAAAAAATCATTTAATTTATTGTACTCAGGTCATAAAATGATAGAATTATAATCTTAAAATCATAGATGGCTCAGGTTGGAAGGGACCTTAAAGATCTAGTTGCAGACCCTCCACTGAGGGCACCATTGCCAAACATTGATCAGATCAGATCCAACCTGGTCTTGAACATTTCCAAGGATAGGGCATCTACAGTTTCTCTGGGCAGTCTGTGCCAGTGCATCTCTACAATAATTTGTTCCTAATCTAAATGTGCACTATTTTAGAACAAAACCATTCCTCCTTGTCCTATTGCTACCCTCCCTGGCAAAGTGCCCTTCTCCAGCATCCCTTTAAGGTGAAAGTTTACTTTAAGGTCTCTCTTAGAGCTCTCTCCTCTCCAGGATGAACAAGACCAGCTCCCTCAGCCTTGTATGATAGGAGAAGTGTTTCAGCCCTCTGATCATTTCTGCAGTCCTCTTCTGGACTTGCCTCATCTAGTCCAATAAAGAATTCTTGGGGCTCCAGAGGTGAATACAGTAGAGTCATTCCCTGATTTAGATGTATTTGGATATCCTGGCCATGATACAGTTCCTTACAGTGACTGATACTAAAGTTAGTTGTGCTACATGACATTAACACCAAATAATGTCACAAGGTGGTAAACAGTGTGCATGCAGTAACTCCCACTATATCCACAGCACAAAAAGGGCCATATTTAGAACCATAAATAAGTGCTCATGACTTTCCTACTCTGTAAAGACAATGAGAAGCCAATTATCAAGGATGAGTCAAGTCAAGTGCTAGCTGTTTGGGTTTAAATGTGGGCATACAATTACAACATGTCCTATCCGTACTGACTGTTCTGAAGTTAAGTGTTACCATTTTCATTCAGTAAGAATTTTTCTGATATGTGTTTTTTCATCATTATCTCTGTCCTGTTACAGAAATGTTGACTTTTTTTTTTTTTTTTTTTTTTTTTTCCTGGAACATTAAAATAGTTCATCACAGCTAGTAGACACAAAAAATTGACTGAATCATGTTCAAGTTACTGAGTGGATATAAACATCACTAAGAAGAATGAGTCTGTAGTATTTTTAAGTAGGATCAAAATAGAAAGAATGAGGCTTAAAATAATAATAATAATAATAATGTGATTTATCAGAAAGGAAGAAGGAAGTTACTTTAGAACAATATTTATTTTCCAAATAAGCTTTTTTTGTATGTTTTTGTTTTTGTTTTGTTTTCTTTTATTTCTCATTGTGAGATAACACATTGGGGTGTACGATGTAGTGAGAGTATTACAGGGTGCTTTTCCACACTGACTCAAAGAAGAAAACTCACAGATACTCACAGAAATTTGCATCTAAATTGCTCCTCTGACCCTGGATTTCAAAGGTCTTTAGCAGTATCAATTAATTCAGCCTTATAAACCCACTCGATTCAAAAGCTTTTGGATTTCTTTACAGTGAGATCTAGTGTCTGTCAAATAAAAATCATTATTCTCATCTCTGTTCATGAGATGGAGAAATGAAGGCAAAGACAAAAATGCAAAACTGACAGGAGATTTTGACAAGAAATAGTTTGTTGTTTTCTATCAGTCACACATTCCAAAGAATGATAAAATTATGGAAATTGAAGCTTTTTTCATGGGAATAGTAGCTTTTAAGCAATGGCTTCCAGGAAAGTGTTCTAAGCTCTGGGAGGAAAGAGCTCAAAGCAGAGACATATGCTTTAAGTTTATAGCATAGGACAATACCCTAAACATGTAAACATTCATGCATCCAGAACACTAACCTGAATTATCACAAATAGTTTTAGAAGAACTTTAGAATTGTTTGAAGTAGGATCACGGTAAAATTTTAGTGTTAATATATCATAGCTTTGTATCTAAGCTATGGGCACAAATAGAATTCTCCTGTAAACCACAGTGAAAGTTTGTTACAGTCAAATAATCACAACAACCAAATAAACGATGAAACAACAATACTGAAAAATAAACTGTTACGGAAAATGAGTCATCTCATGCTATTTCACTCAATCTGAAAATAAATTATTTCATATTTTACCTATTTACTTAAGTGAATACGCATTTTCAGATTAATAGTGATATTTTAAAGTAAATAAAGAGGTGCCTCCCTCCATTTTTCGAAGTCCACTGGATTTTCATATTTGTCACTTTTTTTGTTTTTTTTTTTCTTGAGTCATACAAAAGTAAATCGTTAGAACAAATCCTCCAATTTGATCAGGCATTAATTCCAACAGTAAGAAATGAAAAAGTGACACAGATTCTGACTTTAAGCAAACTAGAAAGCCTGAGTAAAATGCTGAGATATGCTTATAACAACTAGAACAAATGATTGAAATAAAAACACATGGAAAGCAAAGGAGAATGTGCATATGGGATAGTGACAGAGAACTTATTTGTTCTAGTAGTTTAGTGATGATCCAGTTTCTGTTATTATAAAAGATAATTAGGAAAAACTGTCAAGTCTGCAGATTAATCCTGCATACATCTGCCTGGAGTTTGCTTTGAAACCTCTTGGATCTAGAAAGACAATCTTGTGTAATTAGCTGAAGCCACTATAATCCATAAAAACATCTGATCACATTGATTTTCAGTCAGTCAGGCTCTTTCTGTCAACAGCAATTCTAGAGATCATACAAGAGGTCTTACAAGAGCACAATTTAGCCCTCTAAGGTCATTTAAACTTTTCTTTGGCTTTGGCTTTTAAATAGGGAAAAAAAAAATAAAAAAAAATCATTTACAGGCAGCAAAGTGTCTCAATTAAAATGGAAAAGATATATAATAATAATAATAATAATAACACCAACAACACTATGTGTATGTATCTCTCCCTATAAAGATGTAGATATACAGATGTTATTTTTTACACAAGAATGTTGCTGCTGACATATCTGAAAACTGATCCATACACAGCTTCTTTTTGATTTATTTTTGTTTCCCCAATTATTTTTTATATAGTGTAATCTATTCAAACTCCCATTCTGCCTCCAACTGTGATGGATACAGCAAATACAATAGGATAGCAACATCTCCAATAATGCAGTTAATATAGTGTGCAAGGGTTCACGGGGAAAATACTTTTGAGTCTGGTTTATATACAGCTATCCCCATCTGAGACCAGTTAGCAAGGCAGTGAAAATGTTTCACTGCAGAAACATTGTCTTATGAGCTCTGTGATATCCCTGGATGCCCCAACCTACTCATTGTTATACTGCACTGTACCTGTTAATTTACTCTGTTAACCATCAGTGTTGTTCTGGCATAGTTCTCCCTTACTTCACCTACCTTTGCAATGTTGCTTGCTTTGATTCCCACCATCCTTGCCACTGCTACTGGGAAGCAGGGAGCTCAGATTTACAGATCCTGTTATAAAGAAGTACAGGTGAAGTTCCTCATTCCAACTTCTTTCTCCGCAGAAGTTTTTAAATCTTCTTTCTTATTTAGAGTTTTGGAGAAATTTGAACATGTGTGTTTGTACTGAGACGTTCAAACGGTAAAGTGGATTGCTGGTAAAACTGTTCATTATCTCATCTGGGATTAGCCATATAAAAGTTGTCAACCAGCCAAAACTAATAAAGAAGGCACACATTAGCTTCTTCAAAGATAAAGTTAACCCAAATGATTTTGATTGCTTTTTTATGATGGGACAAATTATTCTCTCTTCTTTCTCATTCAACAATGTGAATGGACAGACTCATACCCCATCTTAAATCTTAAATTATTCAAGTTGAATCCTAGGTGTCTGACATGTAAGATGTAAGGGAAAAGCTGGACCTTTAAAGCAAGGAAATTTGCTTTGTATCACATGGAAACCGATCCTCTGCTATTGCCTTTATCCAAAAGATGGATTATATGAATAAATGGCATATTTTTATTTCAATTTAAACATTCCATCATGCCATCTGTTACAAAACAACCTTCAGGCAGGATATTCAGTGAGATGTGGCAAGAACCTGATAATACTGTAGAGAGATCAAAGATCATGATATTTACAGATAGATTCCAGTTTCATATTGATTACATCATCCTAAATGTAATTTTATTCATAAATCTCCTAGTTACCTTAATTGTTCAGACAGTTTAGGTGATGAAATTAAGCACACTAGGTATTCTAAAACACATTAATGAGACAATGGGATATACTGCAAAATACTGAATATTTTCCAGTAAAAGTAGATCATAGGGATTTAATTATGCAGCAGTTCAACAAACATGATGTCTTCATCTGTGAACTGATACAGAAAAAAATGCAGTGTTCTCAAGAATCCCTAAGTAAAAGTCATAAAGGAGTAACACTCTGTAATTTCTAAGTTCTGCTTATGTAATGAAGTTTCATAACCTTGAATACCCTGTTCAGACTGAAGATCTGAAATGAAAATGAGCAGCATTTTCAGTAACATTAAGACTCAGCAATAAGCTTGGTTGGTAGAAAGTTTCTCTAGTGGACACAGTTAATAGGAGCAGTTTGAAAGAAGTACTTTCCGTTTGAACTGCAGATTTCCTTAGGGTTGGAACTGGTCAAGTCAGTACAAATTAACTGAGATGTAAGAGAGCTGACGGTCCTATATGGTTTCAAACATCAGTTTTAAGCCAAAATTTAGATGACATGGGTAAGGGGGCTATGAATCACAATTCTGGTAATGTGATCTTTCTGTTAACAACTTGTCTTGCTGCACAGAGGAATTTCCTTGACATCCTTCTGACATAGTTTGTGGCTCAAAAGTAGTAACAAATTGATCTCCTGTGTGACTGGAAGAGCATGATTTCTGTTTTACAGAACAATTCCAAGCTTTGCTGGTCTTGATGAACATACAAACCTGCTGTATCTGGAGGGTTAATTTCTCTTTCATCTCTGTGGATAAGAATAAATGGTAACAATCCCCACTATTCACTAAAATACTCCTCAATACTTGAAATACTAAAGCACATATTACATATATACTGTCTCAGTCCTCTAGATACAAGATAATGTAAAATGTCTTCTCTCTTCTTATTATTCCTTATTCAAGCCACAAATATCACCGACTTTGGAAGCAGATTTACTTGTCTTAGAAAGCCTGATAGCTGCTTAGTGATTGTTTTCTAAATTCTCCTGTACATAACCCTTCTGTCTCTTTCCTTATCTCATTTTACATTTTTTTTTTTTTTTTTTCATATTCATCCTCATGTACACATCTCTAGAAAGATTAAATGTACATAGAGGGAGTGAGAGGAGAAGATTTGTATGCTACCATTTCTAAAATGCATTTTTGGTTGGTGCTGAATGATTACCTTTTAATTCAACCATTAGTCCATGTTGGTATACTTAAAAGATCCCTGTTTCTGCAGAGAAAATCTAGAGCATCACTGATGCTAAAGTACTTCAAATTCTTCCTCACTGGTGAGCAGTATGTCCAATACTGTATCTCCCTTACTGAAGCATCTATCACCTGACTCAATAAGTTATCCTCAGTGCATTCCAGGAGCTTCCTGGATTGCTTACAGCTCGCTGTTCTACTTTTCCACCAGATGTTTGGGTGGTTGATGTCATCCAGCAGGATGAGTACTTGCAATCACAAAGTCTCCTGTAGCTGGGGGTAGAAGGCCTCATCAATAGGCTCTGCTTGATCACGTGGCCTGTAGTAGACACTGATCACAAGGCTCCCTTTGCTGCCTCGGTCTCTAACTGTCAGCCATTTGTTTTTGACTTGTTCTTTAGGGACAGCTCTTCACATTCTACTCCTTTCCTGATGCAGATAGCATTACCACCTCCTCTCATACCTTGCCTGTCCCTTTGGGAAAACTTTTAGCTGTCATAGCCACACTTTAGTCATAGGAATCATCTCACTATGTTTTGATGATAGCAATTGTATAATGGTTTTCTAGTAGCAGAACAGCGTCTCCTGTTGATTCCCAAGTTGCATACATTGATACAGAAGCACCCTGGATGAGCAGCTGGTCTTGTCATTTTCTTAGAGGATAACTCCTTAATTCCTTTTATGTACCTCCCTTGAGTTTCCCCATTGCTTTCTCCTATTGACCCAGCAGTCAGAGGATCCCATCCAACCTGGCCTTGAATGCCTCCAAATATGGTTCACCCACAACAACTCTGGACAACCTGTTTCTGTGCCTTACCACTGAGAAATAAATTCTTCCTAACATCTAATCTAAATCTCCCCTCTTTTAGTTTAAACCCATTCTTCCATTTCCCTGTCACCACCAGACAATGTAAAAAGTCCATTCTTCTTGTAATATATCTTCAAGTATTTGGAGGCAACAATGAGGACTCCCATGAGCCTTCTCCAATCAAGAAACTCAATTCTCTAAACCTTTCTTCATTGGAGAGATGATCCAGCTCTTTTGATCATCTCAATGGCTCTCCCCTGGACCCCCTCCAACAGCTCTGCATCCTTCTTGTGTCGAGGGCCCCAGACCTGGACACATTTCTCCAGATGAGTCCTCATGAGGGCAGAGTAGAGGGGAGAACCACAAAAACCAAAAAACAAAAAAATCAAAAAAAAAACTAAACATCCCTCTCCCAACCACATCTCTCTTTGGGACCACAGCCAATTAGAAAACCATTGACCTTGCAGGGCTGCCCATAGAGCACCACTGTGGTTTTCATGTCAGCTTTTCATTACATCAGGACCCTCCCCGTCCTTCTCTACAGGCCTACTCTCAGTTTCTCTCCCATGCTGTACTCATATCTGGAATTGCCTCAACCCAAGCGCAACACTTTTTAGTTGGCCTTGTTGAACTTCAGTAGATTCTCATGTGCCCACTTTTCAAGCATGTCCAGGTCCCTCTGGGTGGTGTCCCTTACTCTTCTCCAGCCTGTAGTTCCCAAAGTTACCCAGTCTCTCTTTCTTGAATATGGGAGTGATGTTTCTCTTCTTCCAGTCACACAGAACTTTGCTTGACAGCCATGATTTTTCAACATGATGTACAGCAGCTTAATAACCACGTCATCCAGTTAATTCAAGACTCTAGGATACATTTTTTCTGGTCTTATAGACTTGTACACTTTCAGCCTCATGAGGCTGTCTTGAAATCACTCTGCTTTTGCACTGGGAGGAATTTTACTCTCCCCACCCCATCACAGAAGTTCAGGAATGTGAGTGGTGTAGGAAGTATCTCTGAGAAGACTGAGGCAAAGAACTTGTTAAGTACCTGCACCTTCTCAATGCCTGAGGAGGCAAACTCTCCCTTTGCATTTATCAGAAGGGGTACACTCTCCTTTCTCTGCTTTCTCTGTCCAGAGTATCTAAAGAAATTCTTCTTATTGTTTTTCATATTTCTCACTAAATTCAGTTCCATCTGTGCTTTTTTTTTTTTTTTTTTTTTTTTCCCCCCTGACTATCCCAGCAAATCCGGACAGCATCTCTATATATTTCCAAGGGCATTCATCCCTGCTTCCAGTGATTATATTTCTCCTTTTTTTCTTCCAGCCTGTCCAGCAAGTCCTTCCTCTGCCATGCTGTTTCTCTGCCTCATCTTCCTGATTTCTTATTTTGGGGATGGTGAGTTCTTGCTCTCTCAGACAAACATTCTTAAATATAGAGTCTTGAGTATTTAACTTGAATATAAAAATAATTATTTAAAATAAGGCAGTAAATACATGTTTGAATTGGGCTTCTGAAGGACTCAGGCTAAGTTTGTCTTTGTAAAAGGTTGCTCACTTCATTAAAATCTGAATTCTGGCTTTGGCCTTGCTTTGTTCCTTTTACAGTTTTGGTCTTTGATCTTTCTTTCTTTCTTCTTCTTCTTTCTTTTTCTTGCTTTTTTTTTTTTTTTTTTTTTTTTTTTTTTTTTTTTTTTTTTTTTTTTTTTTTTTTTTTTTTTTTCTTTTTCTTTCTTCCTCCATTTAAATTATATTCTCTCCTCAGGTCTTAAATGTTAACAACTAAACTAGACTGTGTTACAAACTAGACTATGCTAGACTGTTCTAGAAGACGAAAAAGGAACGTGAGGAGGATGAGGAAGAGGAGAGGAGGAAAATAGTGGGGAGGAGATGAAAGAGGAGATGGAAGAGGAGGGAGCGGAGCCGAGGAGAGGACGGATGAGAGGAGCGGAGAGGATGAGGAGCGGAGAGGAGAGGAGGAGGAGAGGAGCGGAAGAGGAGAGGAGAGGAGAGGAGAGGAGAGGAGAGGAGACACTTTACATGTCTGTTTGTTTGCTTAGTTTTAAACAAAGAGGTTTCTAACAATGGATATTTTAAGATTTCCTTCAATTAGAGATTTCCTTCAAATTAGGAAGTCTAAACATCAGAGTAGACCCTGGGATTTAAAATAAAACAACAAATGCATTCACATTACTTGACCTAAAAGGTGGTACTGTGATACATAACAGGGCATAGCAGGAAAACAGTCATATTATTTATACAGCACGACTCCAGTGTCACTGATCTTTGTAGACCTGTAATTAGTGCTTTGTTCTTCTGAAAAGATATGCAAGAAAATCTGAGAAAAAAAGGAAGGACGGGATGCGAGAGGGCTCAGAGCGAGGGGGAGGGAGCGAAGGAAGGAAGGAAGGAAAAGGATAGGCAGGAAGGAAGGGCCGGAAGGACCGGAAGAAGGAAGGAAGAGGGAAGATGGAATACGGGAAACAGTGAAGAAACGGAACGGGGACGGGAGACGGACAGAAAGGAAAACGAAGGAGTGGAGGGGGACGGAGGGAAAGGGAGCGGAAAGTGAAGGAATAACTCGGAGGGCGAAGGATAGGAGGGGGAAAGCAAAGGAAAGGAGGAAGGAAGTAAGCGAGGGAAAGGAAGGAGGGGAAGGAAGTAAGGAAGGACGGAAGGAAGGAAAAGGAAGGAAAAGGAAGAGGACCACGGAAGGAAGGAAGGAAGGAAGGAGGAAGGGAAAGGAAGGAAGGGAAGGAAGGAAGGAAGGGAAGGAAGGAAGGAAGGACGGAAAGGAAGGATGGAAAGGAAGGAAGGCAGGAGGCAGGACGGAAGGAAGGAAGGAAGGAAGGAAGGAAGGAAGGAAGGAAGGAAGGAAGGAAGGAGGGGAGACAAGAGAGAGAAAGGAAGAAAGGGAGAAGAAGTAAAATAAAGAGGAAAACAAAAATGTATTTGTGTAATACCTCTCAGCAGTAACAGACATTACATGTCCATTAATAATTATTATTGCAAAGTTAGACACATTACAAAACAAACTATACCCAACAATACATTTTCCACTCGAGTTTTCAAAAGAGATCCAAAACCACCGGGAAACAAATCACTCACAAATAACACCAATAACAAAACAACCAACAGAAACAAAATAAATACACCAAAAAAAAAACCCACTACCTTCTCTACTTATTTTTAAATTATATTAATACTTACGTCTGGCTTTAAAAATATTATGTAATGATGTTACAATTGCTCTTTTCAGAATTCCAGACAGTATTCATATGAAAAGTATCCTTGAGAATGACAGATCAAGCCTCTGCAACCCTATAACCAATGTACCCCAAACAAATACTAAATGAGCTCCAAACTTACATGGTGCAGATCAGAAAGGAATAGAGGAATCCATCAAAACAGATGGAACTGAAATACACAAGGAATCTGACATTTCTGCTATCTAGACTGTAGTACAGCACAATGACTGTTGAAACTCTACAGTCCAATGTTAATTGCAAAGAGGTTTTTTAGAACACAGGTTATGTACAAATGTAGACAGTCCATGACAAAACATTTGGAATGAATTTTTGCACCTTGCATGGATTACTACAACTGTAAGTGCAAGACAAACTCCAAAGTACTAAGCACAGAGAAGATATGAAAATCATTTATTCTGTTTTACTTCACAAGTTTAGAAGACATGCAATTCCATCCAAGACAATATTGATACAAAGTCAGCATTGAAGGGAATAATCCAAGTCCTGAAACTGAAATGATAGTAAACTGCAACGAAGGGAGAAAAATCAAGCAGGCAGAATATTTTTCACCAGTCTGTTGGGCTAGCTGTGACAAAGACTGTTATTAGGGCTACAATTGCATAGCCCTATTAATTCTCCATATACTACAAAACTTTTAATATATATATCTTTAATATATATTTCACAAAATGTGATGATGAACAGAAATACTACTTCAAAGAGAATGGAGAAACTGAGGCAGAAGCAACTGCATTTCAGAAATGTAGAAAGTCAGATTTTTCCTAAATCCCAGAAGTCCACTCTCAAAGCTAAGTTATTCTTCTTTATTTGCTATCTGTTAAACTGGGAGCTTAAAGGAAATTTTAGTCAAATCAGTAAATAAGCATACAAATTGGTACACAGCATTACACCCATTGCCTTCATTAGTTTATAAAGGTATACTCATGGACAGCTTCAAGTTTTCCTGGTTGAGCTGAAAATGGAGGAATTCAAGTGTAGCTTTGGAAATAGCACCACCACTTCTCAGCCTCCATTCATCCTGCCTTCCCCTTCTCCACTTCTAATGGAAAAATAAAGAAAGAAAAAAAAAAAAAAAAGGGAAAAAAAATAAAGAAAAAGAAAAGGCCCTTAGTTCCTTCTCCCACTGTGTGACCTTGCAGAGTTGCACGAGTTAAATGGAGCACCGTTTGGGAACATCCATTGTTCTAATCACAGCTGCTCCAATACCATATTGTCAGTGAAATGGAAAAGAAATTAGCAGCTCATTTTGTGCGACGTGAACTTTTTCTCTCGCTCTCCTGCTTGATGAGAACACTCTCTTTGATAAATCAGCCATCATACCTTATTGCCATGCAGAGACTGGAAGTAAAAAAATGTCAACAACATTTTTTCCCTGAGTCTTCTGGAAGCAATCAAGTTTCACTGCTGCAAAGGTAACGCTTAATTTTCCATCCTTGTTTTTTTGGCATATAGAAAGTTAACAGAGGACATATCTTTTAAAGCTACAAAAATTGATTGGTCTTGCAACAGACGAGATGTCGGCAATGAATGAGATAAAGAGCAGATTCGGCACATTATTGCAAGAGAGGTTCCCATCGGTGCGTACCATTCACCGCCTTGTGCACAGACTTCAATTAGCAGTTAAGGATGTGTTGAAATATGTTGCAGGAATTAGTCATTTCAAAGTCTTGGTAGGGAAGCTAAACTATATAGTGTTTGCAGTCAGCCAAAAAAAAAAAAAAATAGAGAAGAGGGAAAGAAAAGAAACTCAGCAAGAAGGCAAGAACTAGCTGAATGGGCATATGTGGTATCATTGGAGCGTCTAAAGAGCAAGCCAGTAGACAAGATGTGCTGAGTAGCCCACAGTTCCAAGACAGTAAAGGCTGTTTTAAGGTCATAGAAACCTCTGTCTAAACACATCACATTCTCAAGATACACCATGGAGAAAGAAAGTCACTGTCTCAACTAAACAGGATCTGAGCAAGCATTGCTGGGGCTTTACATTCTTTAGAAGGGTTTTCCTTTCTCAGATAATGTTTTAAAATATTGCCATTTTGGTCATTTATTCTACTGGATATTATTTATTCATATTAACAACTTGATTACTCATTGAATCTTATTTACTCTTAAATAATATACCTTAACAAAAAGATTAAAACACTGCAAGAGACAGATAACTTCTATAAAAGTCCTTTCCCTTATTTAACAAAATTCAAGACAAAACTATAACCTGAAGATAAAGGGATAAAGGTATGGTAAACTGAGAAACACCTAGCTATCTTTTTAATGCAAAAGGTATATTTTTGCAATGAAAAACATTTTAAAATATAACTGTGTGTGCTCTGCCCTGTTTGTTTGTTTGTTTTTCCCCTTAAAAGAGAATCAGGGCCAAATTGTCAATTTTGTTTCTTCTTTAATAAATTATATTGACTTTTCCGCAACAAATTCCCCCAAATGTACACTCATGGACAACTAGGATGAAAAAAGATCATGAGAGTTCACTACATGATTTCCTTGTTTCAAGGCTGGATCAATTATACCTAAACCATTCCTGACAGGTTCGGGCTCAATTGTTTAGAAAAGCCTCTGGTATTTGAGTGTCCATGACTTCTCTGGTCAGTTCATCCAACTGCTTATTTACCCTTACTATTCCAATATTCTCTACTACCTTTATTTTTATTGCTGCTACTGAAACACTTCTGGTTTTTTGGTGTTTTTTTTTTTTTTTTTTTTTTTTTTTTTTGTCTTACCAGCTATAGGCAAGGACGGCAGTATTTTATTCTCCTTGTTAAAACGCCTTTGAACATATTTACAGGGCTCAAGATGAATACAATAGAAACGTTGTTCTTAAGCCTCTGCAGATGGTATGGTCTAAAGAAAATTAAGGAATGTCATAAGGAAATGAAAACATAGTAAATCACATAAAAAAAGTAAATACTATGGAATTTATCAGCCTGGCATTGCCACAGAAGAGTTAATATACCCTATGCAATATGTTTAGAATTTATAAGTTTATATTAAATTTATAAGGACTTGGAATCATTTGCAGCTGAATCATTTAAATCTATAGAAAATGGAGATGGTTTTATGTGTATTGCATTCCATAAAATATTTGCACAAAGTTTCAAAAAAGGGATTTTAATGTGTAAGCCCGATTCTGTTCTCAGAAATGCCAGGAGAAAATCAGGTACACATGAAACTAGCAGAGTAAGCAAGGGGTGAATCAGACCTTATTCCTTTACGTAAAGAAGATTTAAGATACTTAAAAGATTTGCAGCAGAGACTTGTGCATCAATGTTATGAAGGCTTTTTAGCCACAAATATTAATGAACTCTGTTTGCTAAAACAGTCTGAATATTGAACATCTGCAAATGGCAGCATGAAGTTTGAACCCTAGACAGTTCATTAAACCAGTTTGACCCAAAGCCAAATTGTTCAATACCAGCTTACAAAAGGTAACAGAGACTATCTGCCAGCTGGAAAACAAATGAATCTCAGCACTGCTTCTATAAAGATCGGCGGTGACTTAAAAATAGCCTGAGGTTAATATTATAAATCTTTCTAAAAGAGATTTGAGTGCATATTCTTCATGCCAACCTTGGATCAATCTCACAAAGCGATATCCTTTCAAAGACGACACTGATAAAAAT